>PVJL010000846.1:50000-83033 GCA_004026885.1 Lyroderma lyra
CAAGCCTAATTTTTTGCTCAAAGATATTTCTCTTTGATATTCTCCTCCTAACTTAAGTGCAGTTAGGAGGGCATAAAGTTTGTCAGTAGAAGACTACATTTCAGTTTTATTTGAAAATATAACAGTTCATATTTCACAGGAAATCACATCAAAAGAATTAACCAAAAAATAAGACAAGTCACAAACATATTATACTGCACTACTTTAAGCAACCATATTTCCATTTAAAAAATATATTTTCACATCAGAGAATCACAAATATTTCTAGAGAAATCTTGATTGTAATTCCAGACATGCTGACTATAATTCTAGACTACTAACATGAGTTAATTTTACAAATAGGTACTAATACTTGTAATATACCTGCTAGTTGCTCGCTAAAGGTATTATAAAGTAAAACAACATAAGAGCCAATTAAATGAAGTAATGATTAATGTAGCAGCTAAAATCAGTAACTCTAAAGGCAAAATGGTTGGGCTCTAATATTGACTGTCTTGCGCAAGTTACACATCTCTATGTATTTTCTTATTGATAAAATGGGGATAATAGTACCTCTTCAAAGAACTGTTGTGCCAGTTAAAGAGTTGGTAAGTATGAAGTCCTTAGAACAATACCTGCCACACAGCAAGTACACAGCTGTATTAATTATTGCTGTGATGACGTCAATTTGCCCATCTCCATACTTCTGATGCAAAAAACTGATTGTGGAGATACTGGAATCAGTAAGGTGGCTGAAATAAGTGAAATCTATTGCACAACAGCCAACACTTGGAAGTGGCCAAACTTAAGAGAAAGGAAAAATTCATAGTTTAAGTGACTTGCTCATAAGAGTGAGGGGAAAAAAATCCAAAAGAAAAGGACAATTCAAAAACATAATTTTTGGTAGGATATAGCTCTTTGTGGCCACCTTCTTTGCCGAAAAAATTTCAGAAACATCAACAGGCGTCTACTACATGCAATGTCCCTATTTTTATATTCAACTGAGGTCTACTCAGCAAGGTTTTTAAGCTGTTCAAAAATACAGAGAAAAGAAAATTTAATGAGATAAATCTGATATCATATTTTATAGACAAATTTAGAAATAAAAAACTTAAATATCTTGATCACTGATGAAAAACAAAAGTATTCCACACCATTTTCAAAATTTATATACTCTTCAGTTTACTCAAGCTTACTTGATTTTTTTCCACAATGTTTAAACAATAATAACGACCCCCAGTTTCCTTATTAGTCTGTCCCTCCTGCCTTCCTTATAGTAACCATAACTACACTAAAGATTTTGGAATACTTCATTTCAAATTTTTTTCTATGCAAATCTATATATGTATAAAAACATGTATATTTATATAAAAACAGGATTATATTCATATGCTGTTCAGTAATTTATGCATTTCATTTAATGGATTAGTAACTTGTTCATATTCAGTATTTATCTCTACATTATTTTTTAAATGGCTGAAGAGTATTCCATTACATGGGACATATTGTGTAGTTAAGTTTGCTGCCATGTTAAATATCTGGGTTGCCTCAAAGTTTCATTATTATAAACAGCTTTGAAATCAACATTCTTGCTTTATCTTTGCAAAAATCCATAACTTGAAGTCCAGAAAGGTTATCCAAATATATTTTCCCAGCACAACTTCCCTAATATTGAGTATTATTATTGTTGAGACATTTTTATTTCTTCCTTTTAATCTGTAACGGTTTTTTACGTATTACAGATAATTATTCTATCACATATTTATAAAAATACTTCCCAAGTTGTGGCTTATCATTTAATTTTATTAATGGTCTCTGGAGGAACAGACATTTTAAAAATTTAAATCTATTCCCTCTTTTTCTTTATGATTTCGGACACTGATGTCTTTGTTTCTAATAAGAACATTTAATCCAATACATTTATTTATTGTGATACTTGATATATTTGGTCCTGTTTTTGATCACATATTTGTTTTTTACACATTCTTACTGTTTCCATTTTTTCTCTATTATTTGTCATATTGTTTAAAGATATGGCCTACATTATTATAGTTATCTGTTTTTTAAAGAATTTTTTCTAAAATTTATATTAATTTAAAAAACAGATTTACAGGAAATAGTCATACATGTACACTATGCTTTCTTGGTTTCACTGTTCACTGCTGCTTATTTTATGCTCTGACTTTTCCAATAAATTCATAAATGAACAATAGCTTGGCTGTGTCATCTATTTTTCTCGGAATCCTCTAGCCTCTAGAGATTTCTCCACTGCCTTCTGGCATTTAGTACTGCACAGGAGAAGTCTGGTGCAAACATGGTGTGTGTGTGTGTAAAATGTGTTTTCTTCTGTCTGGATGTTTGTATGATTTTTGTTTGACATTTAGATGTTTCACCAGCATATGTCTAGATGTGGGTCTTTTTTGTTCCTCATATTGAGTGCGTGCTCTTTTGAGCATTTTGCTTTGTATTGCTTCTCCTGTAAAGAATGAATTAGGTTTTTCTTAAGTTTCCTCCTATTTCCTATAATGAGTTTATTTCATTTGAGGTTATCTCTGATTCTTTTTTAATCTATCAATTCTTCATATATGCCTTCTCTTCCTTTGGAAGGTACCAATGATGCTAGTTGGACTTTAGTAGGCCTTGAGCTATCTTTCTATCCTTTACATTGTAAAACTTTGGAATTTCAACCAATTACTTTTATACAGTAGTTAACAAATGAAGCATTTTTCAAGTAGAGTTCAGGAAAGAGAAAATTCACATTCTTTATTACAGCAACACTATGAATACAACTCATCAGTTTTCATTATAAATTTCCTTTGCACATATAATTGATCTTCTGGCACTACAGAGATCCATGGTGTGGCTTATGGGGATGTACAAAGTCAAAAAGGAAGCTTCCTGAGCGCCTTCATTTATCAGAGGCTAGGGCATCTATCGTTTCCCAGGGCTTCAGAAATCCTCTGTGAGTGAGCAGAGTCCAGTAGGTGAGAAGATGAAAATGACAAAGGTGGGTGGAGGACAGTATTGTCAGAGGGCATGAACCTTAAATAAGCCAAAGACATCTACGTAAAGAAGGAAGAGTAATGATTTAGAAGCAGCCATGGCAAGTGAGAAAGAAGGTGATCCTAATCAACCTAATTCAGAAGTATGTGGGTCAAGAAAGAGTGACCAGCAAGTGTTTGAGGGCTGCACAGGAGACAGTACTTTCTGGGGGCGGGGTCAGACTACAAAACAGGTTAAAGTGTGAATAGACTGGCTGAGTGATTAAATCAACCTGGGGCCAGAATGAATGCTTCCAAGTGAATCCTCAAGAAGAGCTTCTGGGATGGTGGAAAGACTCTAAGCTTCTTCAGAAGGAGTCAGTAAAGCCCAGGTCTGCGTGGGCTCTAAGGGAAGGCTGTACCAGTTAGGCAGGCTGGAAAAAGACCAGTAGTGTCCAGAACTTTCAGCAGGTAATTACAACAACAAAAACCACCACAACCACCATAACCACTACCACCCCAACAAATCTTGGCAGAGGTAGGGGGGGAAAGGGTGCTGCCTTTTCTGAAGTCAGCCACAGTATAACTCTATCTTAAAAATTTATATTCACTGAGGTTATTAATCTTCAAGGCCATTTTTAGATAAAGAGTTTAACATACATTAAGGCCAAAATTAAGACATTAAGCAGAATGGGCTATGGATTTAATTCAGAGCTGATTATATAACCTTTCACAAATCATTCTTAACTGTTCTGTACTAAAGTACTTATTTAAAAAACTGCTCATGATAATGTCTGAGCCCTTTCTGTTATTACAGGCAAATAAGACCATATTTTTTTAAGAGTTCTTTGGAAGAAAGGAGGAAAAAAATATGCTGTCAAATATAGCTTCCTAACTAGAAAATCTTGCTAAGAAAATTATTATTGACAACTTAATGCAGAAAATAGAATAAAACTAAGACAACCTAGAATTTACTATTTTTAAGACTTAGTAAATATTGAAAAATAAGTTTAAGCTACTTTGAAATGAAATGACAGCTTCTATCTCTATGCTCTATATAGTCTCTAGCCTTTTTTTTTTTTTTTTTTTTTTTTTGGTAGTATGTGTGTAGTTTCCTGGCTGGGAATCGAACCCAGGCCGCAGCGCTGACAGCCCACTACACCACCAGGGAACTCCCTATAGTCTCTATCCTTGAGACTCATATTCAGCATCTCTAGTGGCCTAAGAAACAAACTAAAACAAGAAGGTATTATTACCTCTTCATCTAATTGGCCAAAAATTTTAAAGATTGATTATAGCTCCTGTTGAGAGCACTCTTAAACATTGTTCACAGGTGGACACATTGGTATAATCTTTTAGAAAAGCAATTTGACAATATTTATCCAGACATAAATGTACGTATTCTTTAATTACACAATTACATTTAGAATTTGACTTACCGAAATACTCTTACATGTATGCAGACATATATAAAGATGTTTACTGCAGCATTCTTTGCTTTAAAATAATGGATAACAATACAAATCTAAATGTATTGGTAGATAAATGGTTGGGCAAACTGGTACATCCATATAATGGAATAAAAGCCATTAGAAAGGTGCATGTTGATGATCTAATACAGAGACACATTCACAATTTTTTCAAAGTAGAAAAAAATCAAGTTGTAAGTCAGTATGTATGACAGTAACGCTATTTTTATTCATTTAAAAAGACTCATTAAAAAGTACAGTCAATAATTGCTACATTATTTATATAAGAAACACATATACCACACATTCATATTCTAGTTTGTTTTAATCTAAAATTCATCTCAACAGAAAGCCATATTAATTTACTGAGCAAAAAGGCTGTAAGTATACTTCAATTATATATAAAATAATAAAAGTGTTTGTTCTTTGTATCATGGCTTTGGGAAGTATAAATTAAAGGGAAAAGAGTCCTATTTTGTGTTTAGATACTTAACTTTTACAGCCCTTCTGATCTTTGGAATTGTGACTAGAAGCCCACAAGAGCCATCAGGAAGCAGCATTGAACCAGGTTTCACGTAGACTTCGGTACACAACTGCTAAATGTGTGCAGATTTTCATCTAACTGCGTGAGTGAATAGGTACATAAATTTTACATGTTACTGATTACATACCTCTTCAATTTCAACTTTTACTTAGCAAGCACATTAACAAAAGGGGCTAGCATGGTTTTACAGTATTTGTTGATGCTTACTCTTGATGAATCATTCCACAGAATCCCTATCCTGAGATACTAGAGCACTGCTCTACATGATCAATGGCCAAAGGGATATGACTATCATTACAGTCAAATAATGATACATACAGAATAAACATTCTTTTAGGTAACTTGACAGATAGTTTAATTGGCACATTGCCCCCAAAACCTGATAAATTGGTTATACGCAGGATACTCACATCAGCATAGTGGCCTATCATGTCACATCGGTCACATCGCTTTCTCCAGGAAGGTCTTTCAAGACATCTGTGAGCGGAAGACATAGGCAAACAACAGTCTAAGCAAAAGCGTGCTGGACAGGCATACTGGAGGTGTCCTCTCTCGGAGCACAGGCAGCAGGGGCGGACTTTCTATGTGGCAGACAAACAGAAAATCTCTTTAGCAAAATACTTCGGTCTTAAATATGAGAAGATTAATTTTTCTTTTTCCTGTATAATTCCATAAAAAAGTTATTTGCAATTTGAGACCCCGATAAAGGTAAAATCTGGAGGATAATTAAGGAAGTCAAACAAAATGTCTGAAATCAGAGCTTTAACACAAGTTACCTGTATCCTGTGTTTGCCAAAAGGGCTTACTAATCTGCATGTACTATCAGCGGGCACCGATATACTATGCCTTGTCTTGTAGGAACACTAGCAAAGTGGGATGTATATGACAGGGCAAGTAGGAACGGTGAGGATTTGGAAAGTAAGTTATAGCAGGAACAGACACAGAAAGAGACTGCTTTGCCTGGAGAAGCAAAGACATAGAGGAAACATGAGAGCTGTCTCAAGTATTTGAAAGACAATCATTTGGAAGAGGGAGTAGGTAATAGAAGGAATGTTCATTAAGGGCTTATTGTGTGTCAGAGAACGTGTAAGAGCTTTAGTTCTGTGTTGTTCCAAAGGTAGATGTATCTGATTAATTTAATCAGTAAATGTTTCTAAATGCCTAAAATTACAATTTTCTAACTGCAAAAATTATCCCATGATGAAACAAACTGCCTTATAAAGTAGAAGGTTTAGAAGTGAAAAGGGTCCCAGGAATCATCTGACTCAGTCTTCTCGTATTATAGACAAGAAATTTGTCTAAAGTTGTCCGACTATGAATCTGACTCTAAATTTATCGTTCTTTCTCTACTATTAGTCTAGGCTATGACTTACATGAAAACTTAACAAGAAATTTAACACATATTGCATAAGATTTGAATTCAAAGGTTATAGGGTTCCAACCCTAAGATTTTGATTTAACAAAGTAGGAAGAAACATTACATATTTCACATACTTGTGGAAAGGGGCAGTTTTTTGATAAATGGCCACATTTGTCACAATTTCTACAGGTAACATTTTTATTGGCTGTGTAGTATCGGTGAGTCCATCTTCCAGATGATCTATTATTACCTATCTGGGCCTAAGGAAAAGAAACAAAAAATTTAAAAAATTATTTCATTTTGTTCAAGAGAATTAAGAGTCATAGTCTGCCCCCTTTAAAACCCAGCAATAGAAAAAACTTTGTGTTCTTAAGAAGAGTTAGCAAAACCTAAAAGGGGTGCCATTAAAGACAACTCTACTTTTTGCCTGGCCCTCCCCTGTATTTTTTTTTTTTTTTTTTTTAGAAGTGAAACAAAGAGACAGTTTATTGAGGGGAAAGTACACTCCAAAGAGGTAGGAGCGGGCTCGAGCAGGAAAATGGCTCAGGAGCCCTCCCCTGTATTCTTTTACACTTCTCCATGTAGTTCCCTTTCGTTTGTATCTTTCTCTACTTATGGTTCAGGTCTAATTGGGTCCTGATATGTATCATTCAGACATTCTGGTGGCATTCAGAGTCAAGGATATTGTTGATTTCTATATCTGAATGTATGTCATATTTTTCTGAATGAGAAGCTTGCTTAAAATTTTAGTTAGGGGAAGGTGTTTTTTTAATTTTTGTCTTGTATAAAGTTATAAAACCACATAGTCACTGAGTACATTCGTTCCTTCTTTTGAATAGCCCAGAGTTACTGCCTAAAAACTGGATTATAATTTCTAAGAGAAAAGTGAGATAATTTCTTTCCTTCCACCAGAGTCCTTTTAAAATTCATTCTGCCTACAAAGACCCAATTCTAGCTGTCCCATATTCTAGCCAATATGGGACTAGATTCTAGTATCTTGAAAGAGGATATCAGCAAAGCATATCATATGGATATCTGAAGAGGAATATGTAAATGCTAACCATGCTTTTATCTTGTTTGGTAGAATTTCTATCTTTGAAAAGACTTTCATCTTTTTATTTGCTATTCTGCTGAATTGGTCAAGTAGGCCACAAGAAGATACGATCTAATTATCTAAAACTTTTCTTCTACCACATTGTAAATTTATTCTCTTTTCTAGCCATCTGCCACAATTAAGGCTAATAAACACACCTGCCACATCCTAAATATAGCCTAACCATTTCCTTATACCGAAGAAGCAGTTATTTCCGGTGTTGCTCTTTAGTGGTACCAGGCATTATGAGTTGAGAGGACTCACTACCCAAGAGAAGAAACAAGGGAAGGGGACTAACTCATGACAATTACAGTAACTGACACAAATCAAAGCTGAACCACACTTCTGAAAAGGTCATTCACCCATATACTGAAATCAAACTTTTTCATACAAGATATTTGGACCATTGTTATTTTTAAAAAGTTTATTAAATTGTCATAAAGAAGTGAAAAGAAACTACAAATCAAAGGAAATTATTCATCTATTATTCATAAGTTCAAAAACAATTTGATTTTACCTCAATGTCTTTGTCACTGATGAACCAGTTTACACCATCATCTCCTATAAAACAAATAAAATGTTATTCAATATTGATACTTTTAAAAACACTTATAGATTGATAATAAATGATCCAATTTTTTAGTACTGAAATTGGTATAGTGAGAGATGTGAATGCCTTAACCTCTTACCTTGGCTCCACTATTACTTGTGTGGCTCTGAACAAACACTTAACTTCTTTTATAACCTCAGTTTCCTTTCCTATAAGTTGGGAATAACAGTATTTGCCCTGTCTACCTAAAAAAAAATAAATCCCATGAGATGCATAAAAATGCTTTGAAAACCATCAAATAATAAACAAACATAAGAAAATCAGTGAACGGACCAAGAAAAAAGTCAAACAGCAGAGGCAGAAAGTCTTATCTGAACTTCCCTTATCTCACTATAGCAGAGATTTGAGAGTCAGCGACCCTTCAGCCCCACCTCAGAGATTTATTGTCAGGGAAGTAACTGACCTTGGGTACCAGCACATTCCAAAAAAATTGTGTAAACAAGCATCATCATCGAAATCTTCCATCCTCTGAAGCTCTAAATCCTCTGCTTTGGTAAATTGGTATACCAATCTTTACCTTTTGCTATTCAGGGAGTTACTCATTACAGAATGCTCCCACATTTAGTTCTATTGTTAATCTCCCTATTGCCCGTTAACTTGAAGGCCCCCCACCATTCTGATCCAAGAAGGTAGAAGAAAGGTTTTTTGTTTCAATACCATTATTGTGTCCAATAGCTTCCCATTGTAGCTGATTTTCATTATAACATTTTTTAAAAATTGGACTTTGAATATTATCTCATGATTAAGGCCAGGAATTCAGTACTGTTTTTTATTTTTTTAACATTAAAAACAGTGAAATAAAAGAGTAAAAAAGGAAGCCAAATATCCAGCAACCACTGATTGATATAACTGTAAACACCTAGAGGGATGGGGAGCACTACATTTTTGTCAGCTTTTTCTCTTTGCACTGCTCCTTTACAAACTTACACATGGCTGCTATTCCTTTGGTCCACCTATGGCCAAGGAGGAAGGGACACATGACTAAATGCAGAAGCTAGGGCGTCAACAAAGGACTGAAAGATTTCTTTCTCCCTCCCAAGCAAAGTTAAGATTTCCTCCTTCCTCCTACCTACCCCTCTTCTCTATCTCAAAAACACAAATTGGGCTTGACTCTTTTCTTTGAAAGGAATTTTGAAGCGACATGAAATAATCTACATTTTCCCAGGCCTACCAGGAGTAAGTGTCTAGAGATATATTTTAAAATAAAATACTTTTACTAAGAAAACCCAAGAGGCTGCTTTACAAAAAGACCACTCCATAGGAGAGCAGAGATGCTGTGCTGATGATTATTTCCTTTGTAGAATTTGGAGGCTGCATCCATGTACTGAGAGTGGAGAATACATTAAATAGCAGCAGCTCCTATGCCTTCATCACCACCATCCACACTATTATTCTCTCATTCAAAGGATGCATCTGAGGAGCATGCTCTGCTGTAACTTTCAAAGCTGCCTTTTGTATCTCAATGTCTTTCATCATTAAAATTCTAAGTGACCACTTAAATTCACTCTAATTATAAAACTCACTACATATTGTCCTTAACAACCTGAAATCCAAAACCAGTAAAATGCAAAACAGCAACTATTACCACCCCCAAACCCCAATAAATTTACACACAACAGAGAATAGTGAAAAGAGTGAAGATTTGAGAGGGAGACTGACTCCATTAGACTCTTTTTAACCTTTCTACGGAATTCAGCAATACTCTGGGGTTTTGTTTTAATTCCTTTTCAACAAGCTACAGTATATTCTTGCTGTAGAAAACCTACCAACTAGTGTACAAAAAAAGGTTTCAATTACAGATGAAATCAAACTTCTTGGTGGTAAATGAACACAGACCGGGAACACTAGCTAGCTCTGCCCATGGTCCCAGTTTGGGTTCGACCTTGAAAACAACATCTGACTCCTGCTCTCACCCTTTTATCTATCCTGTTTGCTTCTCAGGTCCCAAGTCCCAACTTAATGAGAGCTTTGTCTAAGGGTAACTCATTAAAACTTCCACAGGCAAGCAATTCCCCATTTTGTTAAATTCCTGGTATGGGACTTGGTAGAAATCTGGGCTCCAATCCTATCTCTTATTTGTTGTGTGGTTCAGGGCAGGCTATTTACCTTCTCTGGGTCTGGATAATAATGAGGTGGATTAAATGGCATAAATGTGGTAGTAACCTTCTAAATTTCTGTGATTTATATCAGCTTTTCATTCATTACTGAAATCAAATACATGGTCATTTATTGTACATTCCCTGTATCCTCCAGGCGTTTGCAACCAGCACAGGGTGTCTCGCCTGAAAGACAACTTCCCACAAGGACCAGGAGCACTAATTTTCCATGTGTTCATGACTCAATGCCATAGAATATACAATGCGATTGCCCAGAAGATGCCTAGTACCAACTTTTAGCTGCTTTTAGATCTTTGTCTTGCTAAAATCCAGGATGGATATTCTTTTCACACGTCAGTATTATAACCCATGCAATATAGCTGGCAACTCCTTCTTTGCATTAAATCAATTCAGTTTAATAAATATGTATTGAAAGGTTACAACGAACAAAGTGCTATGGGGTAAACAAAGATGAAAAAGAGCTTATAACCTAGTAAAACACAAGGAGACAAATGTAAGGTGTAATAGAAGACCAAACAAAATACTAATGTAAATTTAGAGGAAGAACAGATGTCTGAATTTAAAGGAGAAAGGTGGACAAGTCACAGAAGGCTGTGCCATAAAGGAAACTTTACTGAGGTGTAATTTACACATTATAAAATATACTCATGCAAAAAAGACAGTATAATGCAAATTGACAAATATACACCTGTGTAACAAAAGTCAAATGTAGAACATTTCCATCACCCCAATGTTACGTTCTGCATAATTTGCAGTCAATTCCTGCCCCCGGGCAACCACTGATTTGCTTTCCGTCATGAGAAATTTGTTTTGCCTGTTTTAGGACCACATATAATCATATATTATGTACCATTTTTGTCTGGATAGCAGTATTTTGTTCCATTCTTATTGTTGAGTAGTAGTATTTCATTGTGTGGATATAATAATTTAACTGTTTACTTCCTGATGAACATTTAGGTTGTTTCCAGTCTTGGGCAATTATAAATAAAGCAGCAATAAGCATTTCAGTAAAAGTCTTCCTTTAAACTTGACATTAAGTATTCATTTCCCTTGTGAAAATACTTAGGGGTAGAGTGATTAAATATAGTTAAAAGTGTATCTTTACCTGAAAGTGAAAAATTTTACAAAGTTGTTGTGCCATCGTGCATTCTCACTGGCAGTGCATGAGAGTTCCAGCAGCTTCATAATCTCATCAACACTTGGAACTGTCAATCTTTTAAATTTTAGTCTTAGAATGGGTGTGAAGTAGTAGTGCATTAGGATTTTAATTGAGCATCATTCTGATGACTAATGATATTTACTTGCCATTCATATATCTTCTTTCAAAAACTGGCTTTTTTTTTTGGCCTGTTTTAAAATTGTGTTTTCTCTTTTTTGGGGTGGGGGGTGGGGGGATTGTCTATCTTCTTTTTACTGAATCATGACTTCTTTATACATTCTAGACACAAGTCTTTTATCAGACATGTGATTTATAAACACTTTCTCCCAGTGTGGCTTGCTCTTTCATTTTTTTTTTTTCTTAACAGTGTTATTAGGAAAGCAACTTTTAATAAATTGGACAACTTTTCCCTTTACGATTAATGTTTCCTGTCCCCAAAGAAATCTGCCTATGCAAGGTTACAAGCACATTCTCTTTTCTTCTAAAATTCTATAGTTTTAGCTTTTTATGTTTAGTTATTACCCATTTCTTCTCCATAAGAATAACCAGTTGTTTCAGCATCATTTGTTCTAAAGAGTATCCTTTCTTCATTAAATTACCTCAGCAACTTTGTTGAAGGTAAACTGACCATATACATGTGGGTCAAATTCTGGAAGTTCTATTATGTTACACTGAGCTATATGCCTATCATTATACCACATTATAGTCTTTATTTCTAAAACTTTGTTTAAAAATCTTGAAAGCATGTAGAGCAAGCTTCACAGCTTTTTTTGTTCTTTTTCAAGATTGCTTTGGCTATTTTAGACTCCTTTAATTTCTGTATAAATTTTAGAATAAATGTAAATTTCTACAAAAAAGCCTACTGGCGGGGAGTTCCCTGGTGGTGTAGTGGCTTAAGGCTTCGGTGCTGGTGCTGTCAATGCTGTGGCCTGGGTTCGATTCCCAGCCAGGGAACTACCAACAAACAAACAAACAAACAAACAAACAAAAAAGTCTACTGGGATTTTGATTGGTATTGTACTACATTGATAGATCAGCTTGGGAAGATATATTAACAATATGAGACCTTGCAAATCAGTGAATATGATGTATCCCTTTATTTATTTTGGTTTTTAATTTTTCTGAGCTATCGTTATAGGTTTCAACAAATAGGTGTTGTATATATTTTATTAAATTTATCTGAGTTTTTCATGTTTCTTTTGGTTATTGCAAATTTTTTTTTTTAATTCTTAATTTCAGTTTTTAGTTACAAGTTTATAGAAATTCAAGGTGGTTTTACTCACCTGGTATCCTGAAAATTTGCTAAATTCAACTTAGTTCTAGAAGCTTTTTGCAGATTCCTTCTCATTTTCGATATACATTATCATATCATCTGTGAATTAAGACAGTTTTACTACCTCTTTTCCAATCTATATGCCTTTTTCTTCCTGACCTCACTGCATTATATAGGACTTCCAGTATGATATTCAATATTAAGTGGTGACAGGAGATAACCTTTGCTTTATTCCCAATCTTAGGGTGGGAGGGTGGGGGAAAATTTAGTCTTTTATAATTAAGTATACAGTTTACTGTAGATTTTTCATAACAGGTTGAAGAAATCCCTTTCTATTCTTAGTTACCTGAGTTTTTAATATGAATGTGTTAAATTTTATCAAATGCCTTTTCTGTATCAACTGAGATGGCCCCATGGTTTTTCCTCTCATTTTCTGTTACTATGCTGAATTACAGTGATTCGTTTGCCAATGTTAAACCAACCTGGTATTCTGACATTAACCCTACTTGGTTAGGATGTATTATTCTTTATAATATACTGCAGAATTAAATTTGCTAGTATTTTATTAAGAATTTTTACATGTGTGTTCATGAAGGATACTGACATAACTTTCTTATGTCTGTCTGGTTTTGATATTGGGGTAAAACTGCAGTTGGGAGTGTTGGGAAGAGTTTGTGTAGGATTGGTGTTATTTCTTCCTTAAAAATTTGGTAGAATTTAACAGCTGGAGTTTTCCTTGTTTGTAGGCTAGGAATTTTACTTGTAGGAAGGTTTTAAAATAGTAATTCTATTTCTTTAGTAGATATGGAGCTATTTACAACTTCTATTTCTTCTTGGGCCAGTTTTGGTAATTGGTGACTTTCAAATAACTTGTCTATTATTTCTAAACTGTCAAAATTATTGGCATAGAGTTGTCCATAATAGTTTCTTAGGCTTTTCCTTTGATTCATCTAATTTGTACTTAAGCCCATCCAATAAATTTTTTATCTCAAATACTATATATTTCAGTTCTAGAAGTTAAATTGGGTTCTTGTTTGTTTTTTTCCCCAACCAAAGCAGTTTGACTTTATTGCAAGGAAGCTAGAGAGGAGCAGGGCAAGTGAGGGTCTCTGCAGGAACTCCCATTGTTGAATAGGACTGTCAGGTTCCAGATCTGTCTTGAAGGAAGGAAAGGATGGGTGTCCTACAGTTTCGGTCCCTTGTAGGTCGGGGGTCCAGGTCCTCACTAGTTGCGGCCCAGGTAAGTAAGTCTTCCCTGTTTTCCTCAGGGTGTCCACACTGTGCTTACAGTTGATGCAAACCTTGTTGGGCAGATCAATCTCACACTAAAGTCCTCCTGGGTTGCTGAGCACCAGAGTGACCACATTATAGCAGACTTCGCAGGTCATGTCTACAGAAAACTCATGAGTCAATGTGCAGATAGGAACTCAGTATCCTTGGTATTCATGGATAATCCTATGCAGATTTCTGGAGTTATTTCCCTCAGTAGCTCTCTTTCTCCAGTAGTATGCCTCACAAATTAGAGCTTCCTTAGCATCTTTGAACTCTGATCTCTGTCTCCTCATTTTAGTAAGACAGCAATGCTGTGCTTAGGTTCCCTCTCTTGGCACTATGATGCAGTGTGTCTAGGCAGAAAGTTGGGTTGATTGTAGGGCACAACTCATTTGTTTCAATATTCTCATGAATCATGGTCCAGTACCGCCTGTAGTCCAATGTCTGAAACTTTGCTAATTGATCTATAGTTATGCCAAACTCTAAAATTTTTCATTTCAAATACTGTGTATTTCAGCTCTGTAAGGTCCATTTGGTTATTTTTAAATCTTCCATTTATCTTATTATATTTCTCTTTCTCTTTAAACCTCTGTGTATATTTATAATAGCTGGTTTAATGTTCAAGTCCTTCTCTGCTAACTTTATTATCACTTACCAGGAGGGCAAGTGTGGTGTAAGTTAACATGACATGGCTGGAAGTAGATCTTACAGTGATAGAGAACACTAGTAAAAAGGAAAGGTACAAACAATATAATGGAAGAGGTAAAAGGATAAAGTAAACAGTTAACTTTGACTGGAACAAAGGGTGTAATAATTCTACAGACCATTTTTATATATAAAGAAGACTGAGAATTAAGATATTATTATTTCTAAGAAGCTTCTTACCTGAAATGCATATTAACACTTAATTAGTATTAAATCTATATTTCCAACTAAGAAGTTTTCCATGTTCCCTTTCAGGTTAACTTTAAAAGTCTTGACTCTGTGAGCTCTTCAAGAACAGTACAGTAGGACTCCTTCTGCCAGAGTAGTAATGTTGAAGGCAGAGACAGTAAAACAGTACTATAGGGTGCACTGTTAACACTAAACAACAACCAGAATATTTCATCTCTTTTGAAATAACTTCAAAACAATAGACTGAACCCAAAAGAAACGTGAACCCATAAACTTACATATTTTTTATACATTTTCTTCTCTTTGTGGAATTATTCTGCTGTATTTTTTTCTCTCTAACTGCAAGGTAATAAAGATACACATCTTTCATATTTATATGGTGATTCAGTCTATAAATTGTTTTAAATATACGTTTTATCCACAGAACAACCCTGCGCATTATGGTTCCAAAAATGTGTACTCTTTAATGTGTGCTATCTACAAAAAATGGCAATGGGTGCTTTCTGTGAAACGTAGTGCTAATGCAGCTATTTGCTCATAAGACTGCATTCAGTTTTCAAAGGATCTAAGAAACAGGACTAGATTTCTTAGGATGAAAGCCAGTTCACACTCTGCTTCAGTTATTCCTAGGGGGCCTATATCTAGTCTGTTGGGTAGGAATAGCTAGACATCAGTCCTCTGCTGAAAGAGTAGCTACAGACAATTTATAGAGCCAACTTTCTCCACCTTTGGGATAATTTGAGAGAACACAGGAATTAGCAAAATGTTTTCCCAAGGATCACCAAAGATTACACAAGGACTCAGTTCAGCACATCCAGCTGGACATTTGTAGAACAGGTGCCAGGAACTAAGAAGAATCTCTTCCTGAGCCTAATTCCCTATAGTTCCTTCTTATAAGGAAGTCATAGATGCCTTACATCTTCTAGATATCCTAATTTCTAACATCTAAAATGGTCAATTTCATTAAATTTAGTGAGAAGGCATGTATTTATGATTTTCTTAGCATACAATGGACTTGACTCTAATATTCAGCAAATCAGACATAAAAACTTATTTTGCCACTACTAATTATTTAAGAATGTGAACGCAACTTGCCTCAAAGTGTAAAATGTTTTCATTTAACGTAGTGTCAAGTTAATTTTCAACAAGTATTTACTGAGTATCTGTCATATAAAAGACAGTGTAGGTGACTAAGACATGGTGCTTGCCATAGAGTAACAGTTGCTATTTTTTGGTTAAAAAATCTAGAAATGATTATTTTGTTAACTAAATAACCATGATAATTTTATTTTTTAAAATAGAAGATGGTTTACTTGATAAAGAGTTTAAAAAGACAAAAAGTCTGCTATTATTTGGGAAAATGGGCTATATAACAAGAAATACTGAATGTAGTCTACAAAGGAGCAATTAACTCATAATGATGGCTTTATCGCCGAAAGTCTTTTTTATATTACTCGGTATGTAAAGCCTGTAGCAACTGTTTTCTCCCCAAATAATGTGAGCTCACAGTTGGGGTCTGGGGAAAAAAAAGAGACCCTGGTTGGTGTATAAATGCAATCACTATGGAACTAAGTTTGTGGGCCTCCCCAATATCTAGTCTCTTGCTTGCTGTATACAGCCCCAGTTGACTCATATGAGAGGGTACCCCTCTCCTCTACAACAGTGAAATGGGGCTTCCTGCTCTTGGTCAGCCCGCTCTACCATCTCGGAGTGTACTTTTTAACTTTTAACTTTTCTATAATCAACTTTAACTTTTCTATATTTTCACACAAAAAAAGTGAAATGGTCGAGAAAACATAAAAGCAATAAAAATAGAGAAGATTATGAATAACCCTCTCACCAAATAACAGGAAGTTAAATAATTTGGCAGTTATAACATAAAAGACAAATGAACAATATTAATATTTCTAAATTTATTGCACAAACTCCCTTTTTATATATCTAATATTTTAAACTAAAAGGTTCTACTGTTTGTAATTTAACACTCCCAGTGCTTTCCCATCTCTGCACTTTTGCTCATTTCATTTCCTTAATCTCCAATACTGTCTCCCTCTTTGCCCAATTTCCCACCTAACCCAGTCCAATTTCCATGATTACACATTCTAAATACCCTTTAAGACTCAGCTCCTCATAGTCATGCACATGGATAATAGTCAGTACTTTCTTCACTTGACCTCTGTGAGCATTTATAATTCTCTTGGCCGATATAACAAAATACTTTCCTTGTAGTTCTCGTTTCCCTTTATGGTTTCCTCTCCCCTCACTGGTTACTTGGTATGCTCCATACTTGGCCCTCCCTCTCCTCATTCAACACGCACTGTCCCAAGTTGTGACATACATGCCCATGGAGGGAACCAAATCTCTAGGCCAAATCTTTTCTTGAGTTCCTGATCTATGAATCATCTGGATTAGACATCTTATAGGTAACTCAAGCTCAGAAACACTAAAAATGAATTCTTTATTTTCTCCCCATTCTTTGCATTTCTCTCTTAAAAACAATCAACCCTAATTCTTCTTGTATCCTCTATCTCAATAACTTGCACCATAGTCTATTTTCCAAATAAAAAAACCTCAATTTTCCCCTCCCTCACAAAATCCTAACAATTCTCTACCCAGAACAGCTTCAATGCCATTATGTTGGCCCAGAGACACTTAATTTCTTACCTAGATTATTAAAATAACCTTTAACTATCTCTAGTACTACAACCCTTTTTCCATTCCACTGTTACTGGAGTAATGTTTTTAAAATAGAAATACGAATACATTCTGCCCTGAAGGGTCCCTCAATACCTACAGGATAAATGTGAAACTCCTGTGTATGCCATAAAATGCCTTTCACATTTTGGCCCTGATCTCCTTCTCTAGCTTCACCTTCCTGGTCCCAATACTCCGTGCATGCCTAATAACCTCCCCAATACGTCCTCCTGTGCTCTGGCTGTGCATGTATTCCCTGGAACACAAACCACCCCTGACTTCACTTGGGTTTTCAGGTCCCTAATCATGTGTTACCTGCTCCATCGAAGTCTTCCCTGATAACCCTTCAAAAGCTGAAATGATCACTCTCAACCCTGTAACTTTCTGGAATTTTAACCATGTCATTTCTATCTTAGTTATCATACGTAAAAAGGTTACTTAAATAACATTTTCTCTTTGGATTCCTCTCCGGTAGAAGTATTTTCTACCTCACTCACAGTCCAAGGGCACCTTATTTGTATTTCTTAGGCTAATGAGCACTTCTAAACATTTTATTAAGCGATATACAAGTATTAACAAATATTTTATTTCTCTCAGTACATCATAAATTCTCAGTAGCCTAAGACTACATCTGTTTTATATATCAATCTAGTTATCAGCACATCATGCATACTTGGAATTAAATTACAAAAAAAATAAAAAGAAAAAACACCATTCATATGCACACTTGTGTAAATAAACACTTCTAAACTGGGTACATAAGCCAATTACATAATTTAATGGACTGTCATTGTATGTATAAAAGTTCATTAAGACTTTGAAAACTTAAACTTTGAAAATTTTTAAAGTTTTAAAACTTGGAATTTCTATAGTAACCAACTCTGGGAACCAAAAAAGAACTTAGAAAAAAATCACTGTCATTGAATAACATCACTTGGCAGACACAGGATGCACATGAAATGTAAGATAATTAGACATTTATAATCATGCCTGTATCTAGCCACTGTTTATGGGTTAAACATCACAAAGATGAAGCTGTCATATTATTTATGTCATATCTTTTCCTGAGCCTACTTCCACTACACAGATTTCCCCCTGGGATCTTCTCATTTCTAATAAGCAACTGAACCAGCCACAAATAAAGTTACTATTCCCAACTTCAGCAGCAGCATCTGTTATTTCAACGGAAACTTTTGAAATACACACAATACCACATGCAAATCCCCTGTGGGTTGAACCACTTTATTCAACTTGTATTCTTCTCAAACTGCTCTTTATTTCTGTCTTGGTTTTTTTCCTCTTACACATTTCCATTTAACATTGGTCACAAAACCATTTAAGTCATTAAAATTTTATTCTGGCAATAGTTGAAATAAAACAAATTTTAATAGAAAAATTTGCAAATTGCTCATCTTATTTTAAATCATATTAAATTTACCAGAAAAATTTGTATTTTTAAATGTATGTAAACGATAAATGGGGATTTAGCTTTTCTTTTTTTAGAGGTAGAGGAGGAAGAAGAAAGAGGAAATACTCACAGGTGCTTGGCACAGGGTTATATAGAGCTCCTGCAAAGTTATCAATCAGATAAAGGCTTTTGTGTATTACCAAGACCCAGACAGACAAACACTGACACACACACAGTCCTCTCTCACCCTGCATTCCCTCTGTCCCAGGGATCTAGTCAGTGAACCACGTGATTAAGGAATGTTTATTTAGAAGTAAAAGATTCCTCAAATCATACTAAGTAACAAGAACAAGAAAGGGGGAAATGAACAGAAACGGTCACTATGGTGGGATTATGGGAGTTGTTTTTCCTTCTTCTACAGAGATATACTATGGCATTTGGTCTCTACCTCCACCCCCACTCCACCCCAAAGGCAAAAAGGAAAATATATCATATGGACACTTGAAATATTTGCAAAATGACAAGAACATATAAAACACATTTAAAATTAATCAAGAGACTACTTTAAAAAATATACTGCAGGTTTCTCGAGGAGTTGTAAAGGCTACGTATAACTTGGTATCTACCTGCTGGTAAAAATGTAATACCAAACTGGAAGCTATGTTCTTTAAGTCATCCTTCTTTTATTTAACACTTCCTTGCCCCTTCCTCAATCTTTTGTCCTTTTCTGTACCTATCTTTAACTTGGTGTGTGTGAACACATGTATTTTCTTCAAATCACTCTCCAAACCTTAAGACCAGATATGTCCAGGCTCTCATTTATGACTGCTTACAGGATATATCATAAATATCTGTACTATAGTCATTGCAAACATAACATTCAAAGCAAAACTCATCTTTATAATCCCTCTTGAAACTGGCTCAAATACTTTCTTCCCTAATGTTAGTTATTAATGACTCAAAATGTACATTTATTTTCATCTTAACCCAATGCTTCACCCTTTTTATTCCATCAGGCTAGGTCTTACATTCCACAGTATATTCCTTTGAAATGTCTTTCCAAGCCCATACTTGGGTTTCCTTCCAGTTACCACCATTTGATCATCACCTTGGATCTAGGACTGTTGCTATGTCCCTGTGGCTAGATTTTCCCTTTAAATTCATAATTTCATATTTTACCATTAATTTTCATCAAAGTAATAGATACAAATGGTTTATAAAACTCTAATAATACTAAACAAGTATATAACAAAAAAAAATTAGTAGTTCTCTCTTCCCTACTATAGCTCCCACTCCCCAGAGGCAACTACTTTAATAAACTCTTTAGGGAGTTCCCTGATGGTGTAGTGGCTTAAGGCTTCGGCGCTGGCGCTGACGGTGCTGCGGCCTGGGTTCGATTCCCAGTCAGGGAGCTACCCACATACCAAAAAGCAATAAATAAATAAAATAAAGAGAGCATCAAAGGCACAAGCTAGGAAACAAAAAATAAACTCTTTAGCTATTTATTTTGATATTTATCTGCATACTTGTAAATATATAATGTGCCTTCCACCATGATATTCAAACATGAATATCTAAATTTCTAATGAATGTGAAGAGGATTTAGTTTTCTTACAACATCCTATCTGAATTACTTCTCCCTTTATGCCCCTCCTCAGGTTAATAGTCAATTTATGACTATGTAGTAGTATATTGTTTGCCTTCTTACAGGACTCCATAACTTTCCTGTATTTAATACCAGTCTAGCTGCTTCATTTACTTGGTCTGAAAAGTCTACTTACTACACTGCCAGCTACTGGTGCCTCATCTCTCTAAAAGGCTAAGTTTTAGTCATCTTCGTATTTCCAGTATTAGGGCAATGCCTGTTCATCACACGCACACACACACACACATACACACAAAAATACCAGAAAAAATATTATTATCATTAATCATCTGGGTCCAGCAGACCCTTTTAATAACTTAAGTCATTTCACAAATAATTTACAGAGGACAAAAGAGATAATAAAAAACAATTTTATTAGAAATCCTAATAAGAAAAAAAAAAGAATCATAGTAAGAATTTAAACATGGCAAAGCCAAATTATTATTTCATATATTATTGTTTTTGAAAGTAAATATACCCGAGAAGGGGCAACATCCTGGAATACAACTAACTGCTGATCTATTCTCATGGATGAACCTGGAATACGGACATTTTATAAATACTTATCCCACATTTCAAATATATTCCTTCTTTGCTCCATAATTACAAAACAGTTCCATACTTAGATTTATAAATACCAATTAGAATAATCAATCCATTAATTATTTTCACTCCTATATCATTTATTACCTTCTAATCATCCCTGCATAAACATCTGCCTTCAGCACTTGCCCACTTGAAACAAATTATATCAAATAAATTTTGGTACACAAATATAAAAAAAATGTAAAAATAATACAGTCACACTTCCTTTTATCAAACAGGATGGTCCAGATTCTTGTCATAAAATATTATGTGGTAAAGAACTTCCCGTTGAATGACTAACCAGATGAGAATAGCCTATTTCCTTTTTGTACTTAAAAGTATGTTGTTCACTCATCAATTCTTAAGTTTGAGAAAAACCATAGTCTA
The DNA here is from genome assembly GCA_004026885.1 of Lyroderma lyra. Lineage (NCBI taxonomy): Eukaryota > Metazoa > Chordata > Mammalia > Chiroptera > Megadermatidae > Lyroderma > Lyroderma lyra. The sequence continues at coordinate 71,471 of PVJL010000846.1, forward strand.
GAGAGTTCACTTAAAAGATCAAGTTCATCACATCATTAAAGTCTAGGTACTATTACCTTTTCTTTGCATTCATGTTCTGATTCATCTAATTATGAAATGTTCTCTATTTTTTCTACTTGCCATTTCGAGCAGAAAATGTAAAATTCCTAATTTTCAACTTTGTTCAATGAAAGCTAAAAAGATGCTGTCTCCAAACACTCCTGAATGATAATGCAATACTTTAAGCAACGCAGTAAGAGCACTACAGGATCATGTAACAGTGATGACACTTCACTACTAACTACATCATCCTTCTAAGCAAGTCCATCATTCTTCAATTTTCTTATTAACTTAGGTTTTTTTTAAAAACATAATTGGGAATTAGTGAGTAATGATAAAATTTATTCTTATAATGATAAAATAGTAAAATATTCAAACGATGGCAAAAATGAGATTAGGATCCCATGTATCTTAGACTTACAAAATGGTCCAATGAACCCTCACAGTAATTCTGAGATAGAATGCGTTTTATTTTATAAAGAAAAGTACATATTCTCTCTGTTCTTTTGAAAGATGTCTCAGAAAGAATAAAAATCATAAAATAAAATTCTTAGAAATAGTTAGAAAAGCTTAAAAAAAAGAAACTCAAATTAAAATTGGGTCTAATGAACTGATAGTATACCAAGGGTTAAACTAAACATCATGATTATTCTCAACTTTTACCATTCATTCATTTCACAAATATTTACTGAGCTACTGCCATATCAGTAAACAAAACAGGGAGTGCTACCCTTGTAGAACTTATATTCTTATGGGAGAAAAAGACAAATATAATAAATACGTAAATAATGCATGTTAGATGGTAATACTTTGGAAAAGAGGAAAAAGTAGACAGGGTAATGGAAATTGGGAGTGTCGGGTATGAGTTACAATTCTCCACAGGGAGGACAAAGTAGTCCTCATTGATTTTTAGCAAAAACTTAGAGATTAGGGAATCAGCCAGGCACTTCTGGGGTAAGAGCATCCCAGGCAGAAGGAACAGCCAAAGCAAAGTCCTGGAAGGCAGGAACATTCTGGGTGTGTTTGACAAATAGCGGGGGGACCACTGTGATTAGAGCAGAGTCAATGAGGGGGAGGCAAAGTCAAAGAAGACGGGGGTGCCAGGATGTGAAGGGCCTTGTCAGCCACTATAAGGATTCTCCCCTTTATTCTGAGTGAAATGAAAAGTTAATGGAGGTTTTTGAGCATAGGAGTGCTATGATTTAACTGACAATTTAAAGAATTACTGTTGAGATTTAAAAATGGAGGGAGCTGGCTACTGCAATAATTCAGTCAACAAATGATGGTACCTGTGACTAGGGTGGTAGCAGTAGATGTGCTGAGAAGTGGAGGAACTCAGAAGAAATTCTGAAGAGGAGCCAACAAGATTTCCTAATAAACTGAATTTGAACGTAGGAGAGAAGACCAGAGTCAAGGATGACGCCCAGGTTTACTATAACTAAAAGCTGCAGATGTACGTTTTGGGGGAAAGATGAATTTAGTTTGGCGTGGAATGAATTGGTGACATCTAGCCAACATCCAAATGAAGATGTTGAGTATGCCATTGGATATACTAATCCGAAGGTTACAAGACAGATCTGAACTGGAAACGTAAATTTGCCAATTGTGCGTGGAGTTGGTATTTAGGACGGACTGGGTAAGAGAAGGACAAAGACAGACTAAGGAGTGAGGTGGGAAGAAAACTGGTGGGGGGGAAGGGCAAGTACCCTACAAAACAACTAAAGAAAATGTATTAAAGAGAAGGTGTTATCAATTATGAGGAATGCCACTGATGGCTCAGGGTAAGATAAAGGCTGAGACCTGATTCCTGGATTTATTCACAGTAGTTACTGGTGACCGGTAAGAGAAGAGCGGATGAAGAGGTGAGGCAAAAACTTGATTGGACTGAAGAGAATTAGAGGAGAGACTCTGGAGGCAGTAAATACAGACAACTCTTTGAATAGTCTGACCAGGAAAGAAATAGTCATCATCTATAACTTCGTACCCTATTCCCTTACACCTTTTCTAATGTGGCACCCGATGATTCATTCAGTAAGCAGGGGAGAATGTGGATATCACACGGAAAACAAGGCTCATGAATGGCTCAGAGGTTTCAATTTAGCTCCAGAAAGATTACTGACAAAATTGTCGTTAAATTTAAAACACACATATTTATTGATGTACCTATGACAGCCATTACTCAAAATTGAGATTTACAGAGAGCAGGTAAGAAGTTAGAGGGGATTAGAAATTATTACAGGAGTTCCCTGGTGGTGTAGCGGCTTGGGGCTTCGGCGTTGGCGCTGTCAGCACTGTGGCCTGGGTTCGATTCCCAGCCAGGGAGCTACCCACATACCAAAAAGCAAAAAAAAAAAAAAAAAAAAAAAAAAAAAGAAATTATTACATATAATATTGTGTTCAAAGGATAACAAAAATTTTAAACCCATCCTAGTTGATCGTATACCTTTGTACAAACGTTCATCTTGATTTTTGAGGAAGTTAATTTTAATGGGCAATACCTTCAGACAAAGAGGATATGGATAATACATAAAGACTGTTCATTTTCAAATCCCCACTAACAGACCCTTCTAGAGGAAGAAAATCAAGACTGTTTTTTAAGAACAGACAACACAAGGACGGCTCACATATACAAAGAGCTTACTCTGTAGTAGGTACGATGTCAAGCATTTTACCTATTTTTCTAATTTAACCCTCACAACAATCCTATAAAGGCAGACATTACTACTTTCATTTTGATGAAACAAGGTGAGGTTTATGGGAATTTTTAAATAATTTGCTTAATGCCACAAAGTCTGTAAGTGGCAAACAGGAGGCTCACTTCCAAAATAATGTATCCATGGCACTGGTTAGCTCTTAGTTCTATTTACATAAGCAACAACTAAAGAGTAATTGATGGATTCATAGCTTGCTCAACGAGCAGGCTATATACAATTTTGATTTAAAAAAAAAAATACACCAAAAAGAACAATGTAGCCATGGTATAGACCATATGGAATATTTGGACAAATCCTCCCTTAAATCCTGGTCTTAATTTACAATGTTACAACCTACTTGCAGTAGAATCAATATTGAGAAAATAAAGAAGAGAGGATAGAGAAAAGACAAGGAACAGAAAATAATGAGTGACAAGAAAGAATCAGGAAACAGCTGAAGAAAAAGAGAAAAATAAACGATTTTTCAGCTTTACTGAGGTATAATTGACAAGTAAGCGAGAAATGATTCTTAAAATACCATCTCAGAATAAAAGAGGGGCATTTTATTGTGCAAAGTAAACAGATAGGAATTGAGACCTAGATTCTTCTAAAACATACTGAATTATTTTGTACTAGTATTTTATTTCTCTGGACTTTAGTTTCTCATTTGTGAGAATGAATCTAGCCCCTACATGATCTCTAAAATAAATACCTAATTTTTTCCTCAGGAACCAACTCAAAGGATACTTGACATGGTACTTCCTCAAAATCCCTAGACAGAAACCAATCACTCTGTTATTTTCTCTATGAATTTTAGTGCCTTACAAAATCTCCCCAGGCACACCAGAGAGGGAGACACTTGAAAATTTTTGGTAACAAAAGCATCAAATAACAAAGAAAGTTTTTAATTAAATCCTAAATTTGCAAATAGAAATATGAATTATGAACATATGTGAAATATGTGTTAGGAACGTAAACAGTTCGTGCCCCCTGGGAATACACACTAACCTCCACCTCAGAAAAAGACTATTTATAATCCCTGTGCAGTATCCTCTATTGAGGCCTACTAGGCAGTTAAAAGCTGGATTTTCAACAAGGCTCACAAGTCCTGAGGTTAAATACACATGAATTAAGGATGTTTAATCCAACTCAAGATACCATCTTTTCATATTTAAAGCAGCTTCCCTTAAACAGGAAAAATACAAAATACATGAGCTGTCCTGACAGTAAAGCTCCTGCAGAGGTAATATAAAGGTCCATTTTAAAAAAACCATTTAAACACATACTCTGTTTATTCTCATCTCCAATACACATCACATGTATGCAAGAACTAGAATATTTTTATGGAGCCTAAAAGCTGTAAAAACAAAAATGAACCAATTAAAAAATTTAACAAGCTTATTGCTCAAATATAATTAGGACTAGCTATATAAAATGAGAAAAAGGTCTAGGTTTTTCTGGGTGTGTACATACACACACATCAATTTGTATACACACAGAGAAATAAAACAGTTAAACAGTTTCTACCTGTTTTTGGGTACTCCCTTTCAGATATTGTTCCCCTAGAGTCTTGGCCTCTGTTGCTGTCTAACTTGAATTCACAAAACTCAATGGCTCGTGGTTTTCAAAGCTTAGGGCTACGTTTGCAAAACAAAGTCGCTTTCTCTCTCTCTCTCTTTTTGGTGGGTACAAGTATGGGGACCACAGGAACAGTTAAATTCATGGCATGGCTGGTCTACCACACAGTCGGGGGACTTCTTTAAATAGAGCCTGTCACTCTCTTGGCCCATCAATGGGATTTCCTTCTCAAACTGCTGATTCGTTCAGGTACACAACAGAGGAAATTTCAGTTAACCTTTGTTTCACCCCGGGGAAAAATCTGTCTGAAAGTATAAAATGAATAGATTAAAAAAAAAAAAAAAAAAAAAAAAAAAAAAAAAAAAAAAAAAAAAAAAAAAAAAAAAAAAAAAAAAAAAAAAAAAAAAAAAAAAAAAAAAAAAAAAAAAAAAAAAAAAAAAAGGCAGCTCAGCCACAAGGCCATTCTCCCAGTGTTCACTGCAGCTTAAGTTAAACAGTAAAAAGGGACAGTGGAATGTTTCATTCCCAATGGAAAATGCAAGCACAATATAGAACTTGGGAATCCAGTAGGTCACCGTTTATTTTGAGGTCTAAACCAAAACAATTGTCCTTTCTGTTTAATAAACTTGAAAATTCCCATTCTGATAATTTTGTAAGAGTCAGAATTGTTTTTCTCTAATATTATTAAAGTATCATTGAGGTGTCTATAACAAAATTGCATCCTCACATTCTGATTGAAATAAGTTAACTCAGAAATATTTTCAAATAACAGCAAGATATTAAAGTAGTAACGGGGAGAGGAGAAAAGAGGGATGAAATAAATCAGAGCTCTGTGAAATTCTCCCTCTTATTCATCTTAAAATAAAAATTCAAGTGGGGAGGGACAAAAGAAGGAGCCTACTTTTCCATATAGAGTTCTCTGTTTTCAAACAATGGGAGTATCTGAGGAGCCTATAGTTAGTTAGATCTAGATATGTGACAGCTTAGGGTTGGGAGTAAAAACAATGTAAAATTTATTTCCCCTGAAATTAAGGAAAATTAGATTACATAATTTTTTTAAAAAAACGACGATAAATTTTAGGATCTGGTGGGTACCACAGTCTTTACATGTCCCAAATGATTTCTGCACCCTATGGAACCGAAAAGTATCGCACTATCATACTTTTTATATATATTATCATATTACAATTCTTATATATTGACTACAAGCAGCTAGGGCAGCTCTTCAAATCAAAAGCAAGATACATTTTTTGCCTCTGGGACCAATGTCATTTTCATAAGAGAAAATAATCATTCAAGGCCTTCTGGCTTAAATTTTCTTACTAACTTTTTAAAAAATTGTTTTGATGGTAAAATACACACATCTTATTTACCATTTTTAACTGTACAGTTTAGTGGTATTAAGTAAGTTCATACTGTTGTGCAACCATCACCACCATCCAATGTCCAGAATATTTTTTATCTTGCAAAACTACAATTCCATACCCATGAAACAGTATTTTACAAACTGCTGATGCACAACTGGGAAAGCACATTCTTGGTCTGACAAGGTCTCCAAGTCCTGAGAGTGGAGCTGATGCTGGTAGTATCACACTTCACTTCGGGGAGACTGGGAATGAGATGCTTTTTACACAGTTCATTTAAAAGGCTTAAGATAGAGAAAAGGCTTGAAAGTTGGAAGGAAGTTGGAACCCCATGACCTCAAGAACCCTACACCAGAATAGGGACAAAGTGTGTGTCTTTATTAAAACGCAACACTTTAACTGAGGATTACTGGGAGGTTCCCTGGTGGTCTAGTGGATAGGTTTTGGCACTCTCGCCACCGCCATGGCCTGGGTTCGATCCCTGATCAGGGAACCAACCAAAAAAAAAAAAAAAAAAAAAAAAAAAAGAGGATTATTAAAGAACATTTAACCTTATTTGCATATTTTAATAATCGAAGGTCATAATTCAGCTCTTTTGTGACAGTTCTTGTAACCTTAGCTTAGAAAAATGGAAGCTGCCAGGTAAGTAAGTAGGTTGGTTACTGGGACTTGAGGTTATTAAATTATTAAATGTATAAATGCTAAAGTTAGTGTTTATATTCACGCTTAAATATGTCCTTCCCTTGATAAATTCTAGTCCTCAAAAGCATTTCCATACTGCAAAACCCATACCAAATAGTATAAAATGAAGTATGGCTTTAAAAATGAGACTGATTAAGTACAATTACCTATGGTTAAGAGATGTATTTAAAGACGTAGAGAGTATTTTCCAAGTTTATTTTTCTGAAAACTGTTTTCTGTACCAGCTTAACATCATACACAAAGTAGACAGCCCCCTCCTCCCTCTCTATAAACTGAACTGCCAAATATCTCGTGGGGATTTTTCCAAATATCTTTTTGATTTCTAATTTAATTCTACTGTGATCATAAATTATACTTGGCAAGATTTCAATCTTGTGAAGTTTACTGACGCTTACTTTATGGCCATGGTTATCTTGTTGAATGTTCCATGTATGCCAGAAAAGTATGCATATTCTACAGTTACTGGGTTTTGTGTTCTATAAATGTCAATTAGATCAAGGTGGGTGATAGTATTATTCTGACTTATTGATATTTTTGATCTAGGATTTCTATCAATTACTGAGAAAGAAGTAGGTATTAAAACCCAAATTATGATTGAGGACTTCTCTATTTCTTCCTTTAATCCATCAAATTGTGCTTGATTAATTTGAAGGTATGTTTGACTCCTGTGAGCCTTTCCAGATAACTTGATCCTTTAATCTTTCTGAAATGACCTTGTTTATCTCTGGTACAATACATTTTTGGCAAAGATGGCACAGCCTAAGGTGTAGGTAGTGTCAAAGGAGCAGCAGCAGTATCACATTTTTGAGGAACTACAGGGAGCCACAGGGGATATGTTCCAAAACCCCCAGTGGATGCCTGACACTGTAGATAGTATCAAATCCTATAAATACTACGTCTTTTTCCTGTATGTATATACCTATGGTAAGTTTAATTTATAAATTAGGCACAGTAAGAGATTAACAACAATAACTAATAATAAAATAGAACAACAATATACTATAATAAAAGTTAGGTGACTGTGATCTCTGTCTCTGATAACTGGTCTCAAAACTCAGACAGCTGCCACTATTTCATTACATGCACGAGCACAGTCAAAATAACCGCTTTCAAATTCCTGCCTGCGAGTGCCAGTGTCCGAGTCAGCCCAGAGCGAGCGCCCGCTGAGCGCCTTGTCCTGAGTGTGCATCACATGTCTGGTTCCGTTATGTGTGTGCTGATCTTGGATTGTACCCTGTATATTGTGAATGATGCTTCGTAGACTATGGGTTCTGTTATGTTCCTTTAAAGAGTGCTGATATTTGTTCAAAAATAAAAAAATTGGCAAATATATGCACAATTTGGGCTTCATCCTCTGTAAACTTCCCTTCACTTTCCGGCTGCTATAGTAGCCAGCCTCTCTTTTCTGATTTCCAAAGCCACTAAGACTGGGAATTGTTTGCTGAGTTCTAGTCACCCCTAGGCTATATCAATTAGTGACTTCCCTCAGCCAAAGAGCTGTAAAAACTGGAAATTCATCCAATGATTCCTTTAGTCCAAGTGATAACTCCCTATCAGTTTCTGCCCACTTTGGGTTGATATCATACATCCAATATCGTTAGATGTTTTATGTTTTTCAGTATTAAAGTATGCTTTAAAATGATGTATGTGTGTATATTTATAGCACAGCATTTTGTCCAGAGTATAACTGTCCGTAGGAAGGTTGGTCCATTATGAACATTTCTGCCATTATTAGAAGCAGAAATCTGGGACTGCTTTTTTAGCATGGTATCATAACCTTTAAAAAATCTTCCACTCTTCTTTCTGAGCTTCATTCAGGCAAGGGTTGAGCCTATACTAGTCACTGCTATGTCCCTTTCATCTAGCATAGGACTTGATACATATTAAGAGGTATTCTATAAGTGTTTGTTGAATGAATGAATGATAGAATAGGGCAAAATGAAAATCATCAGTAGTTATCAGAACGCTCCAAGGAGGAGGAAGTTACTTTGAACTGGAGTGATTAGCAATTTCTCATTTAAGAAACCTTGATTTTTTTCTTGGAGGCAAAGAGATCTGCCATTAGTTTTAAAATATGATGCATTATGTATAGGGTTTAGATTGTTTTTAACTATAGCTTCTCATTTTCTGGATAAGAAACTCCAGTCATGAGTTTTATTATTCAAGGGTCCCATATTGAGTATAAATCCTTTCATCAAAGAAAATGTTATTTTTTAGTTCTCTGGGCAAATTAATTATGATTTACTATTTTCGGCCACCTTCTAAATTCCTGGGATAATTATATGAGATTCTAATTTCTAAAACATTCATTTGCAAATAGCTCATGAATACTACCCAATTTCCCAAAAGACAGTATGAAAATGAGCACCCTAAATGATGAGGAAGGCAATTAATATCTACTGAGGGATTGCTAGGTGAAAAGCTCATAATAAGTGCTTTATCTCATTTGATCTTCTCACTTACCCTATGACATGGATATTATTACCAACTATTTACAGATAAGTAAACTAAAGCTCAAAGCTGGTCAAAGTAACACAGTAGGTAAATGTCAGAGCATGAATTCAAATTTGATAACTTTTTAGTACATTGAAATCAAGCACTTCTGTTCATCAAACAGAACAAAACAAAACAAAACAAAACAAAACAAAACACCCTATTAAATAAAGAGTGAAAAGGTAAACCACAGAACGGGAGGAGATCCTTTCCCAACATAAAGGATTCATGTCCAGAAGACATAATAACCCTTCCTCTATGGATTATTAAGACAAATAAATAGAAAAACTAGCAAAAGACTTAAAATAGGTCCTTCACAAAAGAGGGTATCTAAATGGCTGATAAAATAGGAAACATGAAAGGTACTTGACTTCATTAAGTTATCAGGTAAATACATATTAAAGCCACAATAAAATACTACTACTCACCTACCAAAATAGAAATAAGAACACCAACAGTATCAAGTTTTAGGCAAGGATGTGGACAACTGGAATATTCATACAACTTATTTCTCACCATACACAAAACAATTTCAAGTTTGAGGATTAAAGTTCTTAAATGTGGAAAGCAAAACATGTTTAATTATATAAGGAAATACATAACATATTTTATGTATTTCCTTACATAAGAAAGATGGATTGCACATTGGTACAACCACTTTGGAAAATGTTTGTCAGTATCTACTAAAGTAGAGGATATGCACCATAGGACAAAGCAGTTCCAGTCCCAGGTGTATGTACGTGTATATCTGAAAGAAATGCAAAAATGTGCACATTAAGAACAATACTGCTAGCAATAGCCCAAATGCCTTTTTATAGTAGAATAGATAAAACTCTGCATAATCATAAAATGACATATCCTACATCAAGTAAAAAACAGACAGACAAAATGAACCAAAGCTACATAATGCTATATATAAAGAAAGCAGACACATACAAAAATATATACTTATATCCTATATACAAGTATATATCAAATCCATGAATATAAACCTCATGAACAGGTAAATCTAGCCAACAGTGTAGGGCATATACCAGTAATAAAACTTTAAAAAATATGAAGAGAATATTATCCCAAAAGTCAGGCTATCTCTTGGGAGAAGGTAAAGATTATGACCAGGGAGGAGCATACCAAGGCTTCATTGTGCTGGTAATATCCTATATTTTGACTAGATGATGATTATGTGAGTTGGTTGCTGTATAACCATTCATCAAAGTAGGTATTAAATCTGCTATGGAGGACAGTGTGAAGGTTCCTCAGAAAATTGGGAATGGAGTTACAATATGACCTGGCAATCCCCATTCTGGGTATCTACCCCAAAATTTGAAAACCTTAATCTGCAAAAACTTATGTGCCCCAGTGTCCATTGCAGCGCTGTTCACGGTGGCCAAGTCATGGAAACAACCAACGTGCCCTTTGATATGACTAGATAAAGAAGCTGAGATACCAATGTGTGTGTGTGTGTGTATACATACATACATATACAGACACACACACACACACACACACACACACTGGAATATTACTCAGCTTTAAGAAAAGATGAAATACTGCCGTTTGTGACAACATGAATGAACCTTGAAATCATCATGCTAAGGGAAATAAGCCAGACAGAACAAACCAAGAACCGTATGACTTCACTCATATGTGGAATATAAAACTGAAAGTAAAGAAGAAACAAAAACTCATGGACACAGTCAATAGCTTAGTCATTACCTGAGGTAAAAGCTAGGGAGGACGGTGGGAGCAGAGGGGGAGAGAGTCAAATATACGGTGATGGAAAGAGAACTGACTCTGGGTGGTGAACACATAACACAACACATAGATGATATGGTGTAGAATTGTACAGCTGGAACCTATGTAATTTTACTAACCAATGTCACCTCAATAAATTTAACAATAAAAAAGTAGGTGTTAAGTTTGAGAAAAACATGCTAAAGAGACTTGTCCAGCCAGGTATCAATAATTAATATGAAGTAATAATACTTAACACAGTGTGGTCTATGTTCATGAAAAGACATGAAGCCCAAGGAAAGACTTGTATTCATATCCTTGATATATGACATAGGGGAAAGGATGTTTTATTCAATAAATAGTGCTAGGATAATGGGAAAAAACAAAATCACAACCATACACAAAAAACAATTCCAAATTTAACGATTAAAGTTCTAAATATGGAAGGCAAAAATTTTAAAATTATATAAAGAAATACATAATATATTTTAAAATCTCAGAGGTAGGAAAGATTTTAAAGACACAAACTATCAAGAAAAAGACTGATAAAATAACTACAGTAAAATTTAAAACTTCACACATCAAAAGGCATCAAGAAATTAGTACAGAGAGTAGTTTAAATCAACATAAATTCATGAAGTTGATGGTTATAATACAGTTATATAAGAGAATATCTCTATTAGGAAATACACACTAAAGCATTTAAAGGTTAAGGACAAGCAGGACATATGTAACTTACCCTCAAATGGTTCAGAATTGTGTATGTATTTGCACATATACATACATAGTTATATAGAGAGGATGTGAGCTAGCACACAAGTGATTAATAAAGCAAATGGAGTAAAATGTAAACAATAAGTGAATCTGGATAAAGGATATACGGGTATTCTTTGTACTATTTTTATAAATTTGAAATTATTTGCAAATGAAAAGGTGTTTGTTTTTGACATCATTAAGAAA
>PVJL010000846.1:83133-331552 GCA_004026885.1 Lyroderma lyra
ACGATGCAAGATCCAATAAACTTATGAAATGATATTCAGTCTGACCCGTAACTGGAGAAAAAGCAATGTAAACAATGGGGTACTGCAAAACAGAAAAATCTGACAATAGCAAATACTGAATAGGAGGTAGGTCATCAAGAACTCATATAATCATGCTTGGAAGAAGCTTTGCAAAATCCAGTGAAGCTGAAGATTACCCTACTACCCAGTAATTCTACACCTAGGATCAGGGATCAGTACCTTTTTCTTAAAAGGCCAGATAGTAAATATTTTAGGTTGGTAGGTCATAGGTCTCTCAACTAGTCAACTCTGCCACTACAGGATAAAAGCAGTCACAGACAATACATACACCAATGGGCATAACTATTTCATTCAAGCTTTAATTACAAAAACTTAGTCTGTGGGCCACAGTTTGCCAACCCTGCTCTAGAGAAACCATTATATGTGTGCATTAAGAGATACGCACGAAAACATTTACAGTATCTTCATTTGTAAATGCATATAATGTCCAACAATCTAACTTCCTCAACAAGAGAATGGATATATTAGTGGTATAGTCATACAATAGAATACAATAGCAGTTACAAATGAATGAACTGCAACTACATATAGCAACATAAATAAGTCTTACAAATGTAATGCTGACTAAAGAGAAATTCAGACATATACTTAAAAGGATACTTTATATTATATAAAGTTTGAAAACATACACAGTAGTATTACACATATGCAAATATCTGTATATAGAATGCATGGGGCAAAGATAAACTATGCTATTAGGAGAGGTTAGAAAAACAAAAGCAAGGAAGTGATTACTGTCAATGTCAAAGTAATGAATATATCGATAGGGGAGGGGAGAGATGACGTATGGCAGAGAAGGACATGCTTCAGGAGTACTGTCAAGGTCCTATTTCTTGAGCTGGGTGATGGTTACTCATCTTCTGGATTTCAGCTTAAATCCCATCCATAAAGGCTTTCCTTCGCCTCCATACTTGGTTGGGGTCTCCATTAAACTCTCTCATAGCACTGTTCGATTTTTCTTTCATAGCAGCTTCATTTTGTATTCCCAGACTAGAACACACTAGTACTCAAAACATTGTTGAAATAACAAATGAACAGGGTACTCAAAGTGATGCCCAAAGGACAACTGTAGATTTCCATGGTTAATAGAACAGGATTAGCCCTTTGAAACATTAGAAATTCTGTTGATTTTTTGACTTAGTAGGGCATTCATAATTTTTGAAGTTAACTATATTATTTCTTTGCAAATAAACACTTGATAGGTCTGGACCCTATCTGTATCTTGTTGACCAGGTAGAGAAATATGATTAGTAACTAAACTCTCACTATCTTATAATATAATAGTAGGCTGTTTGTTTTGAGAGCACTTTAAAGATACCAAGGGCTTTTGCAAAATCTTTACGAAGAGCCTCCTATGTATTAGGTTCTGAGCTATAAGCACTGTGAGGGACACAAAGTCTAAAAACACAGCTTCTGCTCTGAGAAACAGTAAATTAGGGTACAAAGTAATGCAGACAAAATAAGGAGGATAAAACCAGCATATGAAAAACATGAAATGAATGTAATAAATGCTAACAAGGTCCAGAGAAGGAAATACTTAGGTTGATGTGATCCAAGAGGAAATCTTCATCCTCAAGAAGATGCCAATTTGATGAACAGGAATCATAAAAATAGAAAGGAAAGATTTCCAGCAAGAGAAAATGAGAAAGACAAGGAGTAGAGAATGAAAAGCGCAAGGTTCATTCTAGGGCTAAATACATCAGCTTGGTTAGTAACATGATTAACAACAGTAAACTAGTAAGATTCATCTCACCTGAGTCATAGCTCTGTCTCTAAGGATCAATGTAAGTCACCAAAATCAGAGGCTTCTTTGATGTTATACTAATTATCTTACCCAAGAAATATGAACGATTTTAATGAACCTTATAACCTATTGCCCAAAGCCTTTCCAAACTGAATCTAAAGGATAAATTAAATATACAGGCAAACCCCATGGAATACCTTATGGGTAAAATACCTCTGTCTTTTAATATAATGTTTTTGACCAATTATATAGAAAATTTCAAACTTATTTCCCGAAAATTCAGTATGTAAGAGAAAAGCCTCAAGCTACCTTCCAAATGTAACTGGTAGAACATCAAGAACACCACAAGAGATTCACAAATGTAACAACAGTGGGTAAAGTTCCATTTTGTAACCGTTACCCTAAAGCATTACCTCCCTCCTGCGATAACTTATCAAAATCTTCCTATTCAGAAGTAAGGTGTATTATTAGCTGATAGTGTTTCATGGGTTGCCTGAAATACCAGCTTTCCCCTCCTCTGCATAATTTTGGCTACCCCATCATTTCTTGCAATAGGTGAAAATGGCTAATTCAGCATTCCTCCTCTCCTTAACTTTCTTCAATCTGCCTTACTCTTTGGGTGAAAATTCATTATGGAAAGTTCCCTTGCTCTTTCACAATAAACTTTTATCTGCATTTTTCCTACCAAATTTGTTTATTGCTGTGTTGTCTGATGTGTGTATTATAAAGGTAATTGTCTATGTATGGTATGCAAATTGTACATGCCATTTGTTAACAAGTATATTAAATACTTTATGATCAGCATTTTATTTTGTAAAATGATTTCATGAATATAGGCATTTTACTATTTTAGTTACATTTTAGGAAACTGACTGGGCTTTGGGTGGGTGTACAATGCATTAAAATTTTTCCTATTTAGGATTTGAAATGCTTATATTTAGTAGAGTTTAGGCAAACTAAGACTAAAATTCCTCTCCAAAGAAATTAGTAGAAATAAGGGTGTTTTTCTTTGAATGTGATATAATTTCTTTTCTAAATCTGACGTGACCTAAGACGAAAGTATGTTGTATATCCTTTTTACATGCTAGGGGAAGGGAACATATGAACAGCTATCTTCTGAAGATAGAGTAATTCTGTTTTCTCCTAAAACCAGGTAGTTCCAGAGGAACTATCAGTAATCAATTTGCCAGTTCATATGGCTTCAAAAAGTCAATGAAACCACATTTTTAATGAGATGAGATCTCTCTCAAGATATTACCTTTTACTGATTAATTATAAATCTTATTTTCCAATATATTCCTATTGTATCTTCAGATAGCAAGTGAGAAAATTCCCATTCCCTTTGCTATGGAAAACAAGATGATAGATCACTTCCTCGTGAACAGAAAGCAGTAACGCCAAATATATTTCTTTTGAACTCAGAAACATAATTGCATATTTGTAGAATTTTCAGGATATATTTTTAATCTATTTAAGGCTTACTGATTTTTAAGCTTTTGGTTTCTTGATATTAAAAAAATGTTTCTGTCATGAGATCGCAAATACCCTATGCCTCCAAGAAGGACACAACCTCCGTGACATTCCTGACAAAATAGCACAGCTGGAATTCAATCATGAGGAAACATAAGACAAACCCAAACTGAAAGACTTTCTACAATGTCAAATACCTGGCTAGTGTTCTTTGAGAGAATCAAGGTTATTAAAGACAAAGAAAGACTAAGCAACTGTCCCAGATTTAAAAAGACAATGACATTATGGCAACTAAATGTAATGTGTGATTATAATTAGATCCTGACCCAGAAAAAGAATGTTAGTTGGAGAACAGATGAAATTTAAATAAATTCTGATACATTAATTAAGTATATTATATTATCGTTAATTTTCTGATTACGAGAATTGTACTACAGAGGTAAGATGGGTAAACGACATATAGAAATTCTTTCTTAAGTCTTACAATTATTTTTGTTTAAGTCTGAGTTACTTCAAAATAAAAAGTTAAAAAAATTAAAAAATATATTTTAAAAACCTACATAAAAAAAAATCTAGGCCACAAAAGTGTGAAAGTGTTGGGCCAGATATTTCAAAATGAAATGTAGGCACTTATGTGAGAAAGAAGGTGGCTACGGGATCCCAGTTTTCCAAGGCCAAACTACCGCTCGAAGTTTTTTTAAGGAGAGTTTTCCCCTCTCTCCTGAGAGTTGTCAACATCTGCCCTCTACAGATATGTGCGTGGCTACTTATTCTTTTTTACCCCAGTTTGGGATTTGGTTGCTAGTCTGGGAAACTCAATGGCTGATGGTATTGCAAAAAATGTTTTGTGTAGATGCATGGAGCATTTAAAGTTTGCCTAAGGTTCACAACTATTTTCCTAATCATAAATTGCCCAAATTAAAGAACCATAAGTCTTTATTAGTTTACAGACTCCAATCTGAGCTGAAAGAATTTCCTGTCTAAATAGGATATATATTGCTCTGTGGATATTTATATGAACTACAAGGTAATGGGGGCTTCCTAGAATTGTGCAACAGTACAACCTTAGTTGGTGTTGCATTTTGCTTTGGATGTAAGCTATGAGCATCAACCTTCTCTATTATGATAACTAAGCAGCATGGTAGGCATAATCTGTCTTTAGGAAATGCATGCACTGGTTTATAGCTTTATTTCATTCCATGTACAGTAGTCCTCCTTATATGCAGAGGGTATGTTCCAAGAACCCCAGTGGATGCCTTAAACCATAGATAATACTAAACCCTATACATCTGCCTATATACTATGGTTTTTCCCTGTACATACATCAACTTCACGGCTTCTCTGTGGCATATAAAAATTGTCAATATCACTACTTATGCTTTGGGGTCATTATTAATTAAAGTAAGGTTTATGTGAACACAAGCAGTGTGACACCACAACAGTTGATCTGATAACTGAGAAAGTTATGTCCTGTGTGGGACAGTGAATGATTTCATCATGCTACTCAGAACAGTGTGCAGTTTAAAACTTAAGAAGTGTTTATTTCTGGAGTTTTCCATTTAATATTTTCGAACCATGGCTGACCACTGGAAACTAAAAATCATAACAAGTGAAACTGTGGATAATGGGTGATGACTGTAACAGGAAATATAATCTACCCATATCATAGTCAAAGTTTTTTAATTCTATTGTTTGCAATCGACAAATTCTCTTTTATAAGAGTGTGAATTTAACTTCCTCAATGTTAATCACAATTTTGAGCATGTAATTTCTAATATATGCTTTACCTAAGAACTATTAATCTGTGGTTTTGTATTTTTTTCTGCCAATCTATAATTAAATCATATGAAAACAATGATTTTATTTCATTATAATAAAGATGTATTGTGACATGCACCCCCACCCAATTCTTCTTAAATATGGTAATGAAACTTTACATGTTAAAACATTTGCATTTGGGAAGACCATGCCTATTTTCTTGGATGAACAATATAAATGAGGTAGGTTAAATCATCTTAGTTTAAAAAAGAAATTAAAGTATTTTTACCATGTTGCTATAGAAAGTACAGTTCCTACTCTCTTCTTCCAGTCTGACCTTAAGAAGTAAAGGTGGCATTATGGCAAGATCTTGAGGAAGAGATTTCAATATGCAGGGATTTGGGGAGGGAAGGAAGGAAGACAAAGACAGGCATCCCAGGAAGGGCCTTCTTTGAAGATGGGCAAAGAGGCAGGGAAGTATGGAAGACTGAAGCATTCAGTTTGGCTCACAGTGAAGAGTGCTATGGCATACAGTTTGGAAAACTAGACTAGTGCCAGATCACTGAGGGATTTAAATTCTAGGCTGAACAGGTTACCAATAGGCAACGGGAAGCCTCTGAGTGTCTCTGAAAAAGGAAAAGCCATGATAAGATCTCTATTTTAGGAAGAAAAGTCCAACAGCAATGTGGAAGAAACTGAAGGAAAGAGCACAGGGACAAAGTGGCAAAT
Source organism: Lyroderma lyra (assembly GCA_004026885.1). Lineage (NCBI taxonomy): Eukaryota > Metazoa > Chordata > Mammalia > Chiroptera > Megadermatidae > Lyroderma > Lyroderma lyra. The sequence continues at coordinate 88,916 of PVJL010000846.1, forward strand.
TACTACTGTAACAGTCTAGGTAAGAGATAAAGGTTTAGCCACAGTAGCAGCACAAGGAAAAAGATGGAGGACATTAGCTAAGTAGAATCAAGATTTGGCCTTTTCCAGAGAAACATATACAAGATTGGAATCACACCATTTCAAGCAAAATGATGCCAAATCAGAAGATGGTAAAACAAAAACAACACAATTAGAAACAACGAGGCCAAGCTGGATTGGGAATTGGGGGAAAAGGGGAATTTTCTAATGTCTTCTACTCATTAGAAAGTAAAGATTTTAGTCCTATAAAGTAGTTCAAATTGCACCCTCTATCCAACTTTTTTAAACTGAAGGCATGAAAAGAGCAAACGTAAAAAGATTCGGTCCCATACAGTAAAAAATGAGTCATGTGCTTCTTGATCCTGCCTGATGAAAGACTTCTTTCTCAAGAGTATTATCTAGGGAAGAGATTCATAATTGCTAAATGGATAGCTGCAGTTCTTTACCAGGAGGAAGAACATCTGTTTTCTCTCCTGATGGGATACAGGTTTCCTAGGCTACCAAATTCATCCTATACCCTACACTGTCACACGCATACATAAATTCAGAAATACAAACTCAAATGCAAGAGTACACAGACCAAAGCTTGTTTTGTTAAAGTTAATTCCTAAACATTAGGAGAGCCTGGTCTTGTGCCTCAAACATAAGGCTTTTAACACCTCTTTTCACTAGCAATTTCTTCTCTGATGAGAGTTCAAGTCTAACTGCCATGAAGAGTTCTAGAGAAATACAGCATATTGAAAGGTTCCTAAGCAATAGAAAGGGAAACAAAAGACCTACTTCCTGCTCTGCGCTTTTATGGCGAAACACTCACATCCAAAAACTATCATTTGAATCTCCGCTAAAAAGCTGAGATACAAAATGTCTACTTTTCTAGTCCTTTGTCTGGAGGTAAGGTTTAATGAGGAAAAAATATTTAAATATGGAAATCCTGTTTTGGTCTGTATGCAGTACACAATAGAAAATGCAATGGGTTGCATTAAAATTATACAAATCACTGCCCTCCCACCCCCCCCACACTGAAAATCTTTATCAATGCACAACTTTGACAAAGAAATGTTATTAAGTGATTCTGAGAAGAAAAATTAAGTCTTCCATTAAGTCTAGATTAGCACGGCTTATAACTTTTTTTCATTTGGTAATGTGGATCAAAAAAATTTTTAGGTGTATCTTTACAAGTAATACCATTTTACATTTGGGTACCATTTAAAAGTTTACCAAATGTGCTTAATACTCTTTTTATTTTTATCTTCACAGCATCCATTTTGGGAATTAGGAATTAATACTTCCACTTTATAAAGGAGGAACCTAGGCAAATTTGTACAACTACAGAGGCTCAAAATCAGGTGTTAAAAACCTTTAAATGATACTATCAATGACAAGCAAAGAGGTTTGAAAAGTTTTAATACTTTGTAAGTGTAAAGCAGATATCAAATTAAAGAATCCTGGGCTTTTACTTACCCACTCTCATCAAGTTCAGGTCTAGTCTTAGCTATCCACAAATCTTTACTAAGACAAAACAGAGTGGATGGGGAACAGAGTGGCACACCATTTGTTTGTGTTGTGAATAATTCTCACAATTTTGATTTGATTTTCCAGTTTTCAATATTTAATATTTTACTTTTAAAAAATAATTTTAAAGTATTGGTTAGGCTCTTAAAATCTCTCAGATACAAAATAATGGTCTAGAGTTTTTTGCTTTTACTTGAAAAAGGAAATAAATTCTAGCAAATTAAGAATGGATCTTCAAATATCCAAATTAGTCTTTGCAACTACAGTCTTCTTCAAATGCATATTTGTAATATACAATGAAATTGGCCAAGTAAGAAATAATCAAATAAGATTGCCTGGAAGGTAAAATGACTAATGAATAAAAAGTTTTAAAGACTTCCAACTCTATTCTTGATTTCAACTATAGATTTTTCAGGAGGATATGTATTAGTATCTTTCCTTAGTAAACAATGAGATATACTGAGTTATTAAAATGCAGATGAACATTAGAAATGATGTTATTAAAAGACTTATATGTATCTTTAATAGACATATCAACTAGTAGCAAGCTACAAATTTAACTGGGAAATACAATAAAAACAAGAGGGATTTTTTTCTTTCCAATTTTAAAATGTAAGAGTACACAAAAAGACCTGGTAAATCATGAAAAAAGGCAGATATAAACTGCTACTTTTCAACAAGAAGTAAAGTCCTAAAATGTATTCTTTTCAGTGTTCTGGTTTTATAGTTCTGTTGAGTATGTAAGTTGATACTAATCCCAAAGGTCTACAAGGGCAGAGTATAAAATAAGTAAAGATGGGCTGATAAGAAATAAAACACGAAGAATAAAAAACTGAAAACTGAAGCACTGGTATTAATAACATCATTAGCAAACTCATCTCCAACATGAACTTATTAACTAGAATAGGGAAAATGTGACGCTCACTTTAAAGAAAATAAGTAAGAAATATATTCCATGAAAAGGACATCTTGGTTAATCTACTTAAGTTTTGAAAATCATTTTTCCCAGGGAGGTATGAACATACTAAGGAACATCTTCAAAATAAATCATAAAAACTTAGTAAACAAGGGAACAGCACAGGTTGTACCCATTAAGACTGAAGTCCTAGGCAAAAATCTCAGGTGGGAGGAATACCTTCAAGATTACGTGAGAGATGCGTGGCCCCATCTTTTCTGTCAATAATGCCTTTTTCTAAAAAATACAATCAACAGAGCTTTACATTGCTGAGTCATAAAATAGGATAATGTTGGTATCAAAGACACAATGAAAACATCTATTTATTTGGCAAAACGTGATTTTCCTTAGGACCCACTGGGAGCCCCAGATGGCACAGATGACCAGGAGAGGGCAGCTCACCACTGCAGCTGTGAGTAAAGAGAATTCCTTTATTTGCCATCAAGGGGATACTCTACCTTACACTTTCCACATTCAAATAATGAAGAAGTAAAGACATTGCCATTAAGAATTCTACACAGATAAGGTATAAGAGTATAAGTCATTACAATAAGTAGCTAGTAAGAAAAATTTCTGAGAAGGAAATTCAAGATCATAAAATAAGATGAGGCTAAGGTTCCTAACTCTTTCAGATGAACAGAATACACAAAGCTGGCAGTTATAGTCATTATGACTACTAATGTAAATTTACTATCTTTTTATGCTCTAATGTACTTTTTGTAAATAACTATATTCTTACAATTTATCTAAAATTTCAGTTATCCAAACTTTTTACCAAAGTAAATTCACAAAAACACAATGAATGCAATTAAATGTAGTACCTCATACATCAAAGGATTTGAAAAAAATTACCTCCTCAGATTAACAGCACTTCCTATTGGATTGCACTGGTTCTGTCTACAATCTGTGTGTTGCTCATGTAAACTTGAAGCTTTCTATTGTCAAAGAAAGGACCACAGTGATCATTTAGATCTGCCTTGTTTTCCATCAAAAGTATGATAAACAGCTGAAGCTTTTCTAATGTTAGGAAACTGTATAAACTGGCTATACTTCCACTCAAGGAGTATGGGGATGAAAGAATCTGAGCACTCAGAGCATGGTCATTTCTTTATCAAGAGTTATAGCTCTCATTTACTGAAGAAACTCTGGTTCCTAGTAACACAATAATGAAAGAAAAGGTGACTGTCGACTGATTTCTTATTTTCATCAGTGTATTACCTGCTGCTTAGATGTTTATCTTAAATAAAATTAGGAGAAATAATGAAAAAGAACAGACAATATTGATTATAGTGGTTAAAATTGTTTAGATACAGAATTTTCCTTGTGAGTTTCTGAACTGAGGTTTAAAGCCTGTATTTCCAATCCTTTCTCACGCCATGCTGTCCAAAGGAAATGATGTTTCTACAATACATTAGAGTTAATGGCGGAGGGACAATCTGCCCAGAAAATCTGAATGTTCCAGGTCCTGCCAGGCCACCCTCTTTGTCAGCATGAGGACAGAGAGACTCAATATATTGCTCACCTGTAACTTATTCTTGTTACAGCAATGGCTTTAGTATATTAGTTAGGAAGTTCTAAACTAAGTATATTTGGCCAAATGAAAGAGAATAAAAGGTCAAGCAGTCCTAGCTGCAATCTTAGCTTACTGAAGATAACATTTTACAATAAAGAAGTGTATTATGGAAAGCAAAGAAGTAGGTTGAGTGTAAATTGGGGTCTGTGTGTTAACTGTGACTTATCTTTCCATGTATACTGATTGTTTCAACCCCTGTTCATTTTAACAAAAACAAAAGGCACTTAGACAAACTTTTGCTAAAAACATTATTTTAGCTCTAAAGAAGAAAATGTAGTAAATGAGGCTATTGGACACATTTTTCTTGATTTTCTTCTTTAAAAAACTCACATGGGTACAAGATTAAGGGGGAAAACTATGGTATCAGCACTGCCAAAACTCTGGTTACTCGTACTGAGGAGCAGTAGGCAGTGTATGAACACATAATTAATCAAGTCACCAGGAGTCAGAATAATAATCCATAGTCTCCTTTCCCAAAAAAGAAAAGAGATCAACAATAATGAAATTCAAATGGTAATTAAAAGAAAGATAAATTATAATAAAACGCAGCAAACTAAGTTGACAGTGTGGTTTGTCTGAACTCCACTGCAAAGGCCTGCTTCTTAGAACCCCAGCTTGATTCAGTTACAGTACTGGCTGCCAGGGAGTTCAGCTTCCACACAGCCCCTGGTGGCATAGCAAGTCTCCATTAAGAACTTTTAAAACAAACTCAGCAAACACATACATGGAAAATACCATGTCTCTGCCCCTAAAGACCGTAGAGGCTCCAAATAGTTCATCTTAGGGAAGTCCTGAACAGCTCAACCTAAAGGCAGTTTGGCAGCAAACTTATTCATAAAACTAGACAGGGACAGTTTACCGGGTGTGCAACCTGACAGTTGCACAGGAGCATGCTCTCAGAAGAGGCCTGTGCTTGATTTAATACTGTTTCTGCCATCTTGAAATTCTTAATAATTTTATCTTTGAACTTGTAGTAAGTGAAGACAATGGAACAACAGCAAAAAAATATGCCAAGTGTCAGTATATGCACCAGCAGCTGCCCTACTAAAATGTACATACCTGGGGAAGTTAAGGGTAGCATAAGGCACTCAAAGGTCAGCCAGGACTGAGCCCACACTGGTGGTAGCAATAATGGCAGTGGCTGTAGGAAGAAGGAAGGGCTCTGCATGGGAATAGGCAGTGGAAAAGTCAGCTTACCTATCTATCCCTGGAACCTGTCCCAGTAGCATATGCACAAACATTAACTCTTCAGCTTGAGAGTCAGGACAGGGTATACCATAGCTCAGATGGTAAACTTGGTCAGTAAATTATTGCAAAGTAATGCATATACATGGCATTGGCATATTAAAGAGTTATTAAAATTCTTTAAAGAATTTAGAATCTTTAGTTTTTGAAAACTGTTCTAACATTGCAAAGCAGCAATACCCATAGGCTTAGAAAGAGAATTAAAGATTGTCACATTTGATGAAAAAAAACACTATTTTCATATGAAAATATGAAAACTGGATGAACCAATTATTAATAAAAAAGAAAATTTTAAAATTAATTTTTCCTTATAATTGAAGATGTAGTGATAGAATGAATAACCAGAAATTTTGAATTATATACAAGTCATGAAGCCACCTTTGGTTTCCTGTACAGCCTCCACAAGTTAAAAGAAATGGCAGAGGAAAGATTTAAAGACCATAGCATAAATCTGCATTTAAAGTTAAATTCACACAAAACTGATTCATATGAAGTTACATATTTTTAGAAACAATTGTTCTGTAAAAACCATCAGCTCTAGATTTCCCAAGTTTATATTTTGAAATAATTTATCAGAAACATACTCCAATGTTGTGAAAGCTAATAAAAAGTTCTTTAACAGTTCCAGTAACAATTGTATGAGGAAGACCCTTCTTGAAATTAAAAACTGTCAAAAATTATTTGCAGTTTGGCATTTGCCAAGAGTGACTGACGTTATTTTCAATTATATCAATTAAAAATGAAGTTGCTAGAATATAATTTTTGACTCCAAAGAATGATTTTGCAGAAAAGCAAGTCAAAAAAAATCAAATGATGAATCAAGACATCACATTGATAAAGTATTATTATTCCTAGTATTATATAAAATCATAATCTCCAAAATATTATTTTATATAACTCATAACTTTATGTTGTTACTCATGCATTGCTATTACCTCCATTGTATAAGAACATATTTTTAAAGGAATATGTTCTTTAAAAATGTTAGTACCTTTAACTGCACTTTATCTCTGCTTTTTAAACAAGAACACTGTATGTTCATTTTGCAATGATTCTCTCAAAATATGTAACTAGCTCTGCCCCTGGCTAATCTAATAGTTCTTCTCAATGCTTGCCTGTTGTCTTGCAAAACTGCTCTGATTCTGGAAGGCAACCTTCAACAGACGACATCCATGCCCTCCCTACCAGTTCTGTCCTGACTGCACCCGGGGCCACCTTTCTCTAGTCTAATTTCTGTGCTGTGATTCCCAAGCCTGTAATCTTGATCTTGAAGGACTGGATTTCACCCATTTTATACTTTTCTCCCCAATTCCTCCAATTTGTTACCCTTAGAATAATACTGAACAATAGTTTCCCTTAATTCCCTAAATTCAATCAGTCATCAAGTCTTATGGACCTCTTGTGATTTGCCCCTCGAATCTGTGACTAGATCCCATACTCACTGTGATCATCCTAGACATAGTCCTCCTAACCTTCTACTGGGAAGAGAACTTTTACCTCATACATTATCTTTACATCATATCATCTGAACCTCATAAAACCCCTGCAAGACCAGTTGAACAGGCTCTGATGTAAAAATCATTCTATTTTTACAAATGAAGCAATTGAGGATCACAGAAGTAAAGCACACTGCTCAAAGTCATGATGAAAGAAAACTAATCAAGCTATGGAGAGGGTGTGATCAGATATCATCCTCCAGTACATTATATCTAGTCACACAAGACCTTTTATTCCTAACTATTGCCTAAAACAAGCTTGTCCAACCATGGCCCATGATGGCTTTAAATGCAGCCCAAAGTTTACAAATTTGTAAACTTTCTTAAAACATGATGAAAATTATGCAGGGACCTTTTTTTTTTTTTTTTTTAAGCTACCAGCTATCGTTAGTGTTAGTGTATTTTATGTGTGGCCCAAGACAATTCTTCTTTCAATGTGGCCAAAGAAAGTCAAAAGGTTGGACAGTCCTGGTCTAGAACATAAATAAAGCTCTTAAGCTTAAAATTTTAGGCCCACCAACCCAAGCTCAAATTAGGTTTTAATCAGTATTTTAAACCAGTATTTCCTATTATTCATACACATTGCTCTATACTTCAGTCTTTCATCTGCTTTGCTAACCTAACAAATTTCTGTCCATGCCTTAAGGTCCAGTTCAGTCAAATGACACCTCCTTCAGGATCCATTCCTTGATTTTTCCCATCAAGAAAGTCTTTTATTCCTTTGACTTTCTAGTGACGTTTATATGTACGCTCCTATAGTGTATGGCACATCTTTATGTTGAAGGGTGATTCCATAAAGACTCATTTCTATAACACCATAAGACTTAGCAATGAATCAATATTTATCTCATTTACCCTTCAGGACACAGTTAGTTTCACGATTCATTCAAACGTTTATTACCTATCATGTGCTGGTACTATATCAAATGTTGTGGAGGCATATATGAAGTCCAGAGATTCCAGATAAAGATGAAGGACTAACACATGCTGCTCCTCCCCCAAACCCTACTTAAATGACAGTAAAGGGGTTTAAAGAGACAGATGGCCCAAATTCCTCTTTCCACTTTTTATTTACTGGAGATAATAAATAAAAAATGAAGGCGGCTGGATTGAAACAAAAAGATTAAGTGAGTATATATTTAAAGAATTCTAAGACTCCCAGCACTCTTCCCGGTTCAAATACTGTTTTCTAAGAAATCTAGTCAGCCTAGAACAAAGTCCAAAAGATGTTCACATAAGTAGTTTCCCCAGAAAAATTAATCAGCTAAATTTCATTAGATGAAGATTATGTTGACAAGCACTCAACATAAGCTCTGGGCATTCAATCTGTTGTTAAGTTTCCCACTTTTAATCACAAACAAACCACTAAGAATTACCAAATATCTTATAGACACCTAAAATGAAAGCTAAGAGTAACAGAAATAAAAACCAGAAAAGGCAACTTGGAAGAAATAAACTATTCAGAAATAAGAAAAATTAAAACAAAATTATAAAGAATATTTTGATATAAAATACTATATCCATATCTTATATCCATAAGTCCCCCCAAGTTTTTTTTAACTTAGTTTTCTATATATTTATCACTAAATCTACCTCAAATCTTTTTCATTAAATTTTACCACAACACACACACAAACACACACATATACACATGCTCACACTTTAAAGAACATTCAGGTAACAGAGAGACAGACAGGGAGACACAAAAACATAATCACCCATCCTTGGGAAAAAAATCATAGTAGCAAAAATAAGAAACCAATAAATGTATGGGAAAACAAGGTGAGGAAATCTCCCACAAAGTAGAGCAAGAAGACAGAGACATGTAATAGGACAAAAAAAAAAAGTAAGAAAATTAGAGCCAATAAGTCCACTAGAAAAATAGGTGTTCTAGGAAAAGAGAACAAAGAAAAAGGAGAGGATGACATCATCAAAAAAAAAAAATAATTAAAAACCAGTTCTTAGAAAGACATACATTTTCCAGATTGAAAGGGTCTAACGAGTACCCTGCACAGTAGATTAAAAGAAACCCAGAATCTTAAACATAAGTTTTTCCAGAGATTAAAAAACAAACAAACAAACCCTAGCAAGTCACATTCAAAGATCAGAAATCATAATAGCTTTAGTTATTTCAACATGAAGACTGGGAATTAGCAAGCAATGGAGCAATGCCTATAAAGTCTGAACAAAAATCATTTTCAGTATGAGTTCTACCTGTATGCATGCATCCTTTCGCAGGACATTATTGGAGATGAACTCTTTCAAAGTGAGTATGTAAACCCAAGAAGAAGATGAAAGGGGATGTAGGAAACAAGCTCCACCATAGGCGAAAAGCAAAATGAATCCCTAGGAAGACAGTGGGTATCAGTCAGTATACAGGGCAACCGGACCAGAATGATGCTGTCAGAATTTCTCCAAGAAGATGAAAACTGACGGAAACGTTTAAGTGTCTGAGTATAGTGGGAGGAGATTTAGATAATATGAAAAGAATTTTGAGCTAATTTAATAATGAGCACATGGAAAACTAAGTAAACAACACAACAAAAAAGACAATAATGTGGGGTTGGGGGAAGAAAGAATAGTATAGAAAAGGAAAAATTCATGTTGTATCTAATTCACTAACATTTATATAGCCATAATCATGTAAAATACTGCCTACTGACCTAAATGAAAGGACAATGTAAGTAGGGAAGATAAGAAGGATGCCTGCATGGAGAGCAGAAGGAGGTAAAGAAAGATAAATCTTATCTTCTATAATGAGAAGTCTATAAAAAATTCTAAAACTAAAAAATCAAGAATTACAATAGGAAGAGAGGTAAAAAAACAAAAGAATCAGCTAAAGTAATGGATCATATCCACTTTGGAGAAGGGAGAAATGGTGGCAGTGGTGATGATAGAATGCTGTCTTTCAAAGCAAAATATGGAAACTATTAACTTTTTAAAGCTATGTGTAAGTACAATTTAATAAAGTTAAAAATAATGAAACCACTGAGGGCTTAAACAACAGTGAGAGAGATGCACATACAAGAGCTGTCCAGAAAGTATCCAGCCATGTATTATGAAAAATAGAGCCATTTATGGCAGGATTTTTTTCTGGACAGCCCTCATATAACTAATAATTATAAGACCGGGTTTAAGTGCTGTGACAGCAATTAATCTGTATCTTGATAATGGTACTTGTTACAGTCATTTGAGTATAGGTTATTTCCTCTACTTGGCAATGACCTAGAAGGACTATATCCTGTCTCATTCATCTTTGAGAAAAGATCTTAGCACAGCAATTTATACATAGTCGTTATTAAATACTAAATCAACATTACAGAGATGGGATTTCCCTTACAAGTAAATTTAACTTTGTGTGGCATTTTTTTTGTTGTTGTTGGTTGGTTGTGTTAAAACTGCCCAGACACTGAACCTCCTTTCAGTGCTTGGGAAAGCCCTCATCCCATGAAGCATAGCTGGCCTCCTATCAGAGAAGGTGAAAATGTCAGGTACTTGCTTTCTTCCTTGCACTTATACCATTAAGAGTCAGCTGCCACACTCTTTGAATGGCAGCTGGCAAGAACAAACAACAGAGACCATGTGGAATCCTTATTGGTGATGGGACTGGCAGCTACATCCACTTCCAGCTTCTAGCAGCACCATCAGGCATCCAACACTGGTGATGCTGGTCATGTCAGCAGAGCCAGTCACTGCTTATGGGCCCAGCTACAGCAGTGCCTTCACTAGACCAGCTCTACAAATGCGACCTGCATCACTCATGGAGAACGAGTCCCCAAGCTTGTTTGTCCGACCCTATCAGAAATTCCGTAACAGCCAATATCCTTTTCCTACTTAAATTAGCCAGAAGTGGTTTCACTGGTCTTTGTGTCTGTTTTTCTGCCAATACCAAGCTGTTTTGATGACCGATGCTTTGCAGTATAAATTGAAACCAGGGAGTGTGATACCTCCAGCAATTGCTGACAACTACGAACCTTGCCTGTGCTTACTAGCTATGCTGACAGTTTAGTGCCCAGACCATTTTACCTGTCAGTGGTTGCACCTTGCAATCCTACAATCATTTCAGCTTTATAGTCCCTTCCCAAAAAACATTCAGGCAATTTGTGAAATATTAAAATGATTATAATTGATCTTAACATCTCTATACTAAAATCTGCGAACGGCAAACACTAGTTATGGATACTAGCTTACTGGCAAGAAGTAGAAAGGGTATTCAGGATTTTTTATTTACACTTTGCTAAGATTAGTTGATTAAATAATATTACTATATAGATTAGCAGTTCTCAAGAAATAACCTCATTACTTGTTAACATAAATAACTTTTATGAAAACAAAACTACATTTTCCAAAATAAAAAGAAACTAGAAGAGTGGCGTTGTTTTGTATTTTTGAAACACTTTTTGTCTGGCTTAATAGAATATACCTCTTCTCACATCTAGTTCTGTATTCAATCTGTTATGCTATGTTAATTTGGTTGAAGAAAAGGAAGATAATCTGGCCTCATGGAGATATGCAGCTGGAGAAGGGAATTGTATTTCAATAGTCATTTAATATAACTGTGGATACTGTTCTTTAATACTACACCAAACTCAACAGGTGGTAGTTTCTTAAAAGTTAGTTATAATGTGAAATCTAAAATTGGTCTATCTTGTACCTTGAGTGCATTTTTCATCCAGGTACAATTTTGTAACAGCATGCACTAGTCACGTGGAACACAGTGGTTCACCGAGTTACACTTTGTGTGCACTTCCCATTTCATCACACAGAATATTAAAAAGACATGTACTGAAACATTCAGATTTAATAAATTCTTTTTATTTATTCATCAAGAATATTCTTAAGTGAAATTAGTCTTGTTTTTAAAACTATGGGTGTGCAGAAATGAAGACTAAAATATCATTATGGTTTGGTGCAATTGCCTTAATTTGTAAGGAGCCAGCAATTTTACTCATCACTGCTTGTGAACCATCAGTGCAAACATCAACACAGTAAAACATGCAAATAACTTCTTAGTATTATTATGAAGACAGATTTGACCTGGGAGACACTCTGGAAGGACTCAAGGATTCCCGGAGGTTCACAGACCACTTTGAGAACCGCTGCTGTAGGCCATGGGCTAATATAAAGAGTATATGAAGTCAATAGATACTTGGTGTTTTTGAAATTTGGGAAGAAACACAAAGATCTATGACATATAATAACTTGTAAATTCTGCTAACTCATGAATCTGAATGGCATTGTTCAACAAAGGTGATGTCTGGAAGCAAGTGAGTAAAATTAACATCCTATCGTGGCTTTATCATGTAAATAATAAAAATATTGTTTCTCTGTAAAAAAACAAACAAACCGTATCTCTTATTGAAAAGCCACTTGCTAGAGTTGATTTGAACAGGTCAATTAGAAATATCTGCTGGAAGGAAATATATGTTATATGGAAGGAATAAGAAAATAAAAAGAAATATGTTATTGTGATGTTTATTAATTTAAGATATTACAAAGATCTCAGGATATTGCCCCCATCAGTGCTAAAAATATTTGGCTAAGCAAAGAAGCTCACTCATTCAGTCTTCCATTACTTGCATTATAGAACCTACCATGAGTCATCTAGTCCCATCTTCATTAAATGAATCAAGTCAAATAGCTAATTCCCCATGATATGTAACCAATATGGATTCCCAAAGGGCTGAACAGAGTACTACTATGCTCATCCATTAGTATCTATTCAATTGTTTATATTCCTGTTTTCCTGAAGTGGCTGAATTCAAATGGTCAATGTTGGCAAACAGAAAACTATAAAATACCAGCATGTTGTTCTGACTCTCCTTACAGAGCAGTAGCAGCGATGTGAGCATTATTGGTGATTAGAATCATCATTCATCTGCATTCATTTGCATACCACTCTTTAAGTTTTAGAAATAATTTTCAAGTCCTTTATCTTATTTCATGTATGTAATAATTATTGTAGTAGTAGAGATATTACCATCTTTTTATGGATAAGTAACAAACTCACATATTAATGGGCTTAAACGCAAATTTTTGACTCTTTAATGCTTTTTCCTAGATGCGATCATTTGAAACTCTCTAGTCATGAGCATTGCCCATTCTTTCCCCCTTTTTAAAAAAACAATAGATATTCACAACGATGAACCTGGGATCCTCAAAACTTCAAAGAACTTTCTGAATTTTCCCTGATCAACATTAAAACTAGCAATATAAGGTGAACAGCATTTTTAAATTTCATAATTCTTTGTAACTTGACCACAAAAGCAGTAATTTCCCATTAAAGACAACTCTTTTTCTTAACTATGTCAGCCAACTTTCAAAAAACACCACATTTATTTATTCAGCAAGCACTGGAGTACCTACTATGTATGGTAGTTGATATGTTCAGATTGAATAAACTTGTCAGTTTTTGATACAATGGCATTTACTGTAATGAGTAAGTCATGATTATTCTAGTTCTTCTTTCTCTTCATTACTCTCATACATATCTAAAACAAAGGGAGAGATCCACCATTACTAATGGATTCTGCTAGATGAGGGCTGTCTGGGAAAAAATCCAGTCATAAATGCCTCTATTTTTCATATTACATGGCTGGATACTTTCTGGACAACCTTCATACATTCCAATCATTAATGTTTCAGTAACTTATATATTACTATCACTAACATAATAAAGGAATCAAGAGAGACTCTGATTAACATTTTAACAAAATTTTAAAAATCAGCAAAATCTAAATTAGTTTTCTGGCTCCCGATTTCCAGTCTAAAATTGTTAAGTGGACATACATTAACTTAATTTACACTTAAAAAAATATATATGTTGATAAGATGGTTTAACTTCATAGCCTGCCTTTAACCCTACCAGACCGCTGTACCGATTTTTCAGTAATTTCCGAATCTGCCGCTATACCACTGTACCTAATGTTCGGTACTTTGCCTAGTACGTGGAAAAAATGCGTCACAAACTAAAGATAACCAAGCAATCGTGGTCAAACCTCATGGTTAGCCATTGCAAATGTCTGCCCCCACGTGTTTGAACTGACTTTGTGTGGTTTGACGTGAAAAAATTCTGAAAATTCACAATGAAACGAGCGGCTGATGAATCAAGCACTTCAACAGGAAAGCGAAGTAGGTCTAGGCTTAACACAATCCAACAGGTGATCAATACCTTGGTTGATTCAGACTCTGAGGAGTCAGAATTTCATCAAGAATATGTTTCCAGTTCAAGTGATACAGACAGTGAGGGCTCAAGTGATGAGGAGAATCTTGAACCTTAGAGATACAGAGCTAGATCGATAGTAAGAGAAGGGGGGGCGTGTCCCTCAAACAGCTGATGGGGGAGATCTAGGTGGTGATGAAGGTTGGACAAGGAATTTTGTATCACCAAATACAGAGCTGAATTTCAATGAGGATGGAAAAGGCCCAGTGAACATTCCTGGATCTATCACAGTCAGGGTCAGGGCCTCAGGTCTGGTAGGGTTAAAAAGTCAACTTTAAGCTGTATCAAGAATGTAACATATTTACTGCTATACCTGTGAATCTTAAAAACAATTTTGTTTTTAATCTTTGCTGAGATAATTACCAATAGATAGTTATTTTATATTTCCTTTCATATTCATGTCACCTGCCTTGATTCAAAGACCAAAGTGATAAGAAATCTCTGTTGGAGTTTAATGTAAATCTTTGGTGTCAATCCCTTGGTCCCACTATATAGATGTTCATATCACATGGTCAATTTAAATGAAAATGCATGGAATGTAAAGTTAAAATTCATCCTCTTATATTCTTCAAGTTCATTCACTTCATCTCCTTCAGACAAATCAATATCATGAACATAGATAAATAAAAAGAAAAAATTGATCAATAAAATGAAAATAATGGCCATAAACTGCAATAACATTGTCTTTGACTCACCAACACTCATTAAAGAAGGTGATTAAAATTTGCTTCAACCCTGCCATCTTTATTCATAAATCCTAGAAAGCCAACCTCCACTATCACGATACAAACTAACAGATGTATTTTTTCATCACATTTATATATCATCATTCTTTAAAAAAAGAACTATGATAATGAAAGGATAGCACAATCTAGCTGCTAATCTTCATTTGTTTTTCGGGAAAAGAAAATTGCATCATCTGTTGATTTTTAAGAAGATAAAGTTAAATTTACCAATAAAGTGCTTTGTCACCACATCTGTAGTCCTCATGGAATGCTACAACTTATGGTGGACATCATCAGCATGCTTGTTCTAAGTTTCACTAGATTCACTCACTTTTTGGTGATAAATGCTTTGACTTATGGAAGTGACTCTTAAGTTGTCTAAATTAAAAATGACTCAGTCATATTTTAAGATGAAAAAGGAAACTAGCTCACATTAATAATATTTGAGATTTTTCTGTAGAAGTCTGACTCCACTTGTAACCGACTAATAAAAACAAGGTTACTTTTTATACAAAATGATTCTTTTGGTGATTATTAGCTCTCAAATACCAGTGTTTGTATTACAATACAGTATTAGGGGTTTGTCTTCACTCATTGTTATACTAACAGGTAGGTAAGAGGTATTAAGCCAAAATCAGCTCGGGCTAACATAAGGCTAACTTAACTTGTGTTGACTAGTAATCTAAGTTAAAACAATTATTTGCAAGGCTATTATCACTTCACCTTGAATTTTAGTTACAATTCAAATTTTGCTTTTACACTAAATAAGAAATCTCTGTGATTTTCCTCTAGTGAGTGCAGAAGACTATTGGGTTTATATTTTGTATGTGACTATTAAGTAATGTCTTTAAAATATCCCAATGACAAGAAAGGGTAAAATTAAAGAATTCCAAAATTGGCTATTAAAATCATATTCAGAGTATATTAAATTAAGTCCAATGATTGCTATGCTACTTGGCTCTGGCTCATTTGGGATGCATATTTTAACTTTTGCCTTTGGCAAAAAAATAAAGATGGATTTCATAAACATTTGGAAGTTCTTGGTCACAACTTCTCACTCAAGGTTATAGCTACTGTTTTCAGATAAATATCTCAATATATTCTTTTATAAATTACTTAAAACCACACAGATAAAAGAAAAAACAATCTATCCATCTTGGATACAGGGGGCAGTTTCAGAGCAAGGGAAAAATCAACTTCAAGTTCCTCAACTGAAAAATATAAGTTCCTAGTTCCATAAATCCTATTTATTTGCAAAAATTTAAACTATTTGGTATAGTTTATACCAAACTACAATAAATGTATTATTAAATGATTATTACCTTTAGAAGTAGATTTGTTAAAATTACAAACATAAATCTATGTTTTATGCACTAAAAAAGGCAAGGCAAGAACAAAGGCAAGAAAATAGAAAAATTAAATTAGAAACATTAATGTAGGCTAATACTGCTTACATATGAACATCAAGATGCCAAGGGACCCAATACAATCCTCAGTCTAACATTTTCAATGGCACAGACTAGTGATCACACGATACTGGTGATACTCTCTAGTTACCCCTGGCAACCTTTCTCAACTGTAACGATGCTACCCTACAATAGCTTTCACTGGGCAGCTTTCTCTTCACTTAGCTGAATGCTCTGGGACCATCTGCGTCGGCAAGCATAAAAGGCCAGCCTGCCTGTGGGCCCGTCACTCTGAACACCACCTCTCTGACCCTGATTAAATACAACTTTCAATCCTTTTTGTCCTCCCTGTTGACTTCTCCTATTAAGGGAGCCCTTTGACAAAGAAAGCGGAAGAGTGGACTAACTGCCCCCAAGAAAGGTGATGTCTGATACTGCTCAACACAAGGATTAGCAAGCCAATACATAACAAAAGCAAGTTTGGGGGGAGGGGAGAGGTAAAGAAAAAAAATGGTTTTAGCTAGAGCTTTGACTAATTCAGTAGGTACACAATTCAACAAATAGCTATACAAGAGGCCTCCTTTGAAAGAAGTAACTATAGCAGAACAATAATTTGGAGAGATAACTTTCAACATCTTGACATAAGGCCATGACATTGACAAATATACCAGGTATTTGTTTTCTATTTGATTTTTTTAATTAAAAGAGAAAACTTAGAGTTTATGACAGTATAAAGATGGACAAAAATTAGAAAAAGAAAATGTAAATAAATCATAATTGTAATTATTGTCTCATTAGAAAACAAAGGTAGCTTCCCTTGTTAAATGTATTATATTGACATTAGAAGTTATTCAAACATTTAAATAAGTATTTAAATAAAGGTGGAAAATTACAACAGTCTACAAAGATCATTTTGTAAATTATCATGTCTAAGACTGAGAGAGGTTCAATTTAAAAGGGCTGGTTTCAGAGGATGAAGTACTTTTAATATAAAGAACTCATTCTAAAATTTCTAGGCAGATGGAAACTCGTGAATATGATGAACAGTTCCTTAAGGTAGTTAGAGCCCATTCACAGGGGTGCAGATCAAAATCACCACTTTCAAGAAAAGCACCACTTTACCAGTAACTCATAAGCTTCTCTGCTCCCAGATCACGCCAACTAATAGATAGTCTGGTTAAGTCTATCAACAAAACAACTGAATAATGCAACCTCATAACACCATCTCTCTCTCTCTCACACACACACACACACTCTCACACACACACGTGTGCGCGCATGCGCAACCTATGGAACTTTATTCAAATTCACTTTAAAGCCTAACTTATAAAGTAAAACTTGACCACACTTATTCAAAGAATAGCCAATAAGCCTAGAAGAGTCAAATGTGTGAGACAGATTGGGGAGGGGGACCGAGGAAAGGTTCCTAGGATATGTGGGACTTTCACTGCTGAAACTGGAAAAGTCCTGGACAAACAGGGATGAGTAGGTCACCCTAGGGAAGCCACATATACTGGGAAACTATTATATACTAAACACTGTACCAGAATCTTTCAGAACTTATTTAATCTTCACAATAACTCTATGAGGAAAAAATTTTTTTAAATGAAGAAGTCTGGCTATGAGGATAAGTAATCTCAACAAGGCCGCACTGTTAGAATAGGAATTTGAATCTGTCTGCTTGTCTCTAAAGCCCATGATTCTACTGTAACACCATGTTGTCTTCAGGAGTTAAGTAAGGAGGGTGGGTGGAACCACCATTTTCCTTCAGAAGGCATAAGACTTGGTAAACCCAGCAAGTCCATATTCCTCACATCCTTGACTGTAGTTCTCTTTGCAGCTCAAGAGAACTACAAAACAAAAACAAAGGCAAAACCCCCCACGTTTGGTTAATCGTATGAATAAAGGGTGGCATATGAGCTGATAATCAAAATGATGAACATTTTAGAAAATCTATAGACAAAAGCATTCATACTCTGCTGGGAACAATTCCTTATTGCTAGACTTTCTGGTGTACTGGGCCTGGGAATTGATTCCTAGACAGAATGATGTAGATAGTACATTTGGTACAGTGGGGGTCAAGGGTAGAGAACGATCAGCAATATATGTTCTAGAGCAGGATTCAGATACAGCGCTGAAAAGGAGGGTACCATTTTCCCTTTCTAAGGTTCTCGGATGTCTCCAATAGTTTCCACTACCAAGAGACTCAACATACCGTCACTATAATCAATGGGATCATAGTACAGACTTGGCCGAAAGGTTCACATATTGCTCTCCTCCCCAAGTAGCCACCCTATCAAATATTTCAGGTAGTTTTCTGGTAATGAGTAGAAGTGACCCAAGCTATTGTCAACAAGGTCAAACTACAAGTTCTTAGAGAGGTAAAGAAAACAAATCCACAATCCTCCTCTTCCTCCTTGGTTAATGAGCAACAGTTCCTACTAAGTCCATGCCTTCTATGTTCCACATAACAGGCCCTGGAGCAGTAGAGGAAAACATGGTTCTATCTTTGAAGCTTTTATAGTGTAAAGGGAACAGTAGGGTTCAGAAACATACAAAACTAGAAACAATATATAAAAAACATACTACAATATAAGAAAAGTTATATGAGCTCAGTGAGCAGAAAAATTGGGAGTAGGGGTGGGGGTATCCAATAAAATTTGAAAGAATAGAACTCAGGTAACAAGAGAAGGAACGCGGAGAACAATCTAAATTTGTGGAAAGCAAACTAGTGAGTAATGCAACTAGAAAGCAAGGAAGCATTGAGATATTAAACAAATCAGAGCTAAAATTTATTTTTGGGGCAGTAGTGAGTCACTGAGGGTTTTTAAAGCTGGGGAAAATGTATGCAGGCAATGTTTTAAAAGATTAACTTGATAAATACAGAAACAGAACAGTGGTACAGATAAGAGACTATGCACTCAAAAATATTATTTCTCAAAAATCTTTAATGTAAATTTCTTTTTGAATCTCTGATTCTCATATTCTATCGTAAACACTCTCAGAATTTAGGTCAACACTAAAGGTAAAATGGCTCCACTTCTTATTAACTATATGATCCAAAGTTCAGAAAATAATTTGGCTAAAATCAAATAGGTAAGAGCCTTGCCATAATTCCAATATAAATCTGACCCCCCCCCCCCAAAAAAAAAAGAGGCTATGTTATGGAACAGTTCTATTTAAAAAAAAACCCATAAGCAGCAGAAATTTTGTTGGTGCAACAATTTCCCCACTAGCCCCCCAACTCACCCCTCAAAAAGTAGATTTATAGGAGATTAGTGTTAGGAACTGACCAAGAGACCTAACAGAAAGGATAGTATTCAAAGTTATGGGTAGATTAAGTTCTAAAATAAAGAAACCAAAGAAGGTAAAATATAGACACAAATAACTAAAAACTAAAATAATGAAGTTACAAGTGACACCTGCATTAAGCATATTATAAACTGTTGGTTACTAGTGGAAATAGAGAAAGCTTTACAAAGGAGGTATCACTCGAGCTCGTTTCGAAGGCTGGCTGAGTTGATTTCTAACAGATTGAGATAAGACAAAGCATTCCAGGTAGAAAAATATGAACAACAGCCAATGCAGTGAAATTTGGAAAGTATTCAGTACATGGCTATAATCTAGCATTCATGACAGTAAGCTTTTATATGAATTATGACACGCCTGTGATTCCATTATGGTGTCTTGGTGGTGTCACATAAAGGCATGTGACAATACATAGCAGGTATCCAATAAAGAGTTGTTTCTTTCTTTTCATTGAACCTTCTCTCCATATGGCTTCTAAACTATTAAAAGGTTCTGCCAACCAGGGAGCCCTGGTTCCTCGACACTGTGATTGGGTAAAAAAATCTGAATTAACTGCATTTGCAAAGTCTCAAAGAGTATAAGAACATTTGGGTTTAACTTCCCAAACAATACTGAAATTAAAAAGCTGCAGTAACATTACTTTAATTTTAAATTATTTTAATTTGTAAAGTGACTGCACATTTAGAGGTAGTATGGGCTGATAGGAAAAGGTCTACATCTGATACTTGTGGAAATGATTTCCTCAAACATAAAACTGGGTTATATCTGTTCTGACTACCTTCTCTAAAAACTGTGAGGATTATATGAAAAAATATGTGAATGTACTAAAATCTTAAAATTTACAATTGTAGAAATATATTCTACTATCATATATTTTGGTTTATATATATCAGAACACTAAAAAGTAATTTTTAATAGGTTCATATCTAGAGAAAAGAAGTGAGAAACAAGTTTCTGTTTTCTTATAAAATTGTAGTATTCCTCAGGTTTATCGCTTACCTTATTGTCAAGTGAAGTAATGAAGAAAATATAAAACATCTTGCTTCCAACCTTATTTTTTATCAAAATTGGGCCAAGAGCTTTGAAATTGCCCTTAACTGCTACCTCAGAAATCATTTTCAGAAACAAAACAACATCCTGGCATAGATACTACTGAACCTAGAATAGAGTCAGGCAGGTAAGAGACATTCAAGTTTACAATAAGTTGAATAAATAAAAAATGTTTAATTCCTAACTAAATATATTTAAATGCAGAAATGTCACATATCCTTCAAGGAAATGTTTTTTTCCTCATTTCTCTTAACACTGGTGCCTTTTCAAAATTTTAATTTGAAATCCAATAGTGAGCAATGACACTTTGCAGAAGTTACCTAACATCACTAATTTTCCTAACTGAAAAACAACAATAAAAATACCTACCTACCTTCACAAGGCTATGAAGTGAGGTCTAAAGGCTTAAGTGAGCTAAAGAACATTATCATAGGTAAAGTACATATAAAACACATAAAAAATACATAAAATACAATGCCTAATACAGAACAGATAGGTCTCTTTTCTTCCTTATTCTTAAATCACTAACAAAGAATTACGTCAAATTTTAGTATAAAATATACTGTTATAGCAAAAGGGCACTGCAAAAAATTATTTTCCTGTCCCAAATGATGGTCCACACTGGTCCATAGTTTACCACTCCAGTTTAGTAACATCATGGGAATGTATTTAATAAATGTGCTCTCCATTATATAATATTCTGTATTTGTACATTATGGTAAAATATTTCATAATATATTCACATCTCTCTTCTACATGACCACAGAAATGGAATCAGTTGGGCAGCAAAGCATTATCATATATTGATGTCAAACATGAAGAAACTAGGGTACTGAGAGAGTAAATGATTTTCCTTATGTTATCATATGGCTCATCAGTGATAGAGCCAAAGTAACATTTTATATCTGATTCTATATGATGCACAATTTCCACTATTGTATTTGTATTCTTCCTTTTCTTAAACTTGATGCTCCTCTAGTATTTACTATCTAGAAGAATGGTATCATTACCTCTCACCTATTCTCAAAAGCAAGCAGTCTTAGTCTCACCTGCCCAATCCTGTTATTCTCTACTCTTTTACCAAACTGACGTTCCTAATGGCAAATCAGATCGTGCCTCTATCTTACTAAAAAATCCTGTCTAGAAATTCTTGAGTTTTCTGAACACACTTATAAAGCCCTTCATAATCTGGTCCTAACTTGTCACTCTAGTCTAGACTAATTTCTTACTATTTTCCATTATCCTCATAACCTATGTTCCAGTCACATCTAATTATACATAAATTTTGACAAACCAATAGCATTTGGGCTACATACTTGCTATTCCCTGAACCTGCTGTCTCTCTCAACTCTATATCCACCTCTGTGTAGCTTACTTTTATTTATCTTTCAGGTCTTCTTGCTTCAGTTTTTCTCTAGGAAGTCTTTTTTCATCTCCCTAAAGAATTAGGAATTCTTCCTATGTGCCCCCATGATGTCCTGCATTTACATCTGTCTATCAAGGCACTATCTCTGTGAATTGTGAATATGCATTTATGTGTTTAATTCCCTGACAAGCCACGTGTTAGCTACTTTAAGGCAATGGCACAGCTGTACAATGTCCACTGCACTGGTAGGTGCTCAACAATAACTTGTTCACTTGTTTGCTTATTTAATAATTTACTATTATATTTTAAATTAGTTTCGACTATTTATATGTCAAATCCTTTCTTGCTTATTTCAACCTGCTAATTTCTAAAAATAGCTATTTTCCAGGATATGAGAAGGCAGAATATTGGACATTAAAGAAGAGCTGTGTCTTCTATTAGAGCATTTCAAGGAAAAGATGAGTATCTGAAAAATCACTCACTTATTTAATTGTGCTTCTTATATTTATATTTAAGTTACTGTGCCAAATACAAAACAAACTTTTCCACCTTGCATTCATAATCTGACTTAGTCTGAAAGTGATTATTCTACAAAGATCTTAAATTTGATTTTTTTGTCTTAAAAACCAATTTATTTTCTGGAATAATGACTCCCCAATTTTATACTGTAAACTGAGAAATTAGGGTTGGTATGCCAAGGATTTGATGTATCTGTTTGATATATCAAACAGGGTTTGATTCACCTTACAGACAACTTTTCTTCCTAAGTGAAATATATCTATCATGTTTTGGGGGGACATTAGCTACCATAAATTATTCAATGGAACAAATGCCCCTGTCCCATTCTTCACTACTCCCTAAAAGAAAACAAAAAATCCAACGGTGGACTGTATTCCACAGTGAATACATATGAAAAACATGGTGGTCCTCACTGATCAGTCATGGTAGGTCCCTCATGGCAGTCACAGCCAACAGGCAGAGTAAAACATCCGCCACCTTTTTTTTTTTTTTTTTTTTAAGGAAAGTGAAAATGATATGATTAGTTAGGCTTTAGGAAGAAAATAAAATCTTGGGAAAAATAATTTACTATCATTCGTTACCTATTAATAATTAAATGTTTCCTTCACTTTTCAAGAACTTTATTATAAATCAAATTGTTTCAATAAATTAAGAATTGCCTTTTAAAGAACTCATGAATACCCTATTTTAAAGTAATCTTTTAATTAAAAAAATACTCATTTATAAATTGGGCTATTAAAAAAAAAATTCTGCCTAAAATAAACTGGGTGTTCTAAATAAAAAATGTACCTACTGCAAAACGGGCTGGGGTAGTTTTTTTACAAAGACATTCTAGCACAATGGAAGTTATTTCCTTATAGTTCACTCCACAAGTACTTGACCTGTGCCACAAAGCAGCTCAGACTATTTTTGCAAAATGTCTAGTATAAGCAGCAAAAAGACTAAGATTGCAAGTCAAGCTGAACAGCAACCATATGGCACTACAAAGCACCACCCAGAGACAATAGATATACCTAAAACTGCTTAATTTAAGGTAAAGCCTTATTGGTTAATGGATTACAAAATAAATACAATGTGAGTCAAGATGTGCAGACAAACTCTATAGTCATGTTCTCACATCACACAATTTTATGGCAAACTGTTCATATAATGAGAAAATCCAGTCTATTGTGCAATTCTCTTTATGCATTAACTAATGAAAACACCGGAAGCTTAGCTAGACTTGTTAATGTTTCCGTTTAAACTCTGACCAACACTTTGCTGATACAGTTGTACCGTAAGGACTGAAAAGCATTTCAGTAGCCAGTCTGGACAATTTTGTTGTTGTTGTTGTTTTCCAATCAACCATGTCTGCAAAAGAAAGCATGCTAACTCCTCTGGCAGTCCACAGTGTAGTCTGAATAGCTGTTTCACAGCTTTAAATGTATGTGTATATGTGTATACAAACTCAGTTTTAACCCTGACAGCATGGTTCTTGAATACCGCACAGTGTTTTCTGTGGCACTTATAATTTATGTACCAATGAACTAGAAAATGGTACAATTTTTTAAACTGAACAAAAGAGGAATCAATGTTGATGTCCCCTCTAAAATAAAGCAAGTAATACTTTGCCAAAAAAGAATTAGCTGGTTAAAGGATTCCAAAGCACTGATAGCCAGCAATATACAATGCTGAAATAATTTCATAGGGTGAGACTGGTCAGATGATCTGCCAATTTTACATAAAGGTAGAATTTTCTAAGGAAGGCCTTACTAAAATCTTAAAATCTGTTTTCATAATATGCTTAAATTTTATAAGGTAGGCCCATGATATCAAGATAAAAACAAACATATATAAATTTCAAATGAATTACTCATCAATTCCTTTAAAACTGTACGATTTAAATGTTATGAACTTCATTCGGAAATAATTATAAATTTCCCACTATAATTCTTCCCTATGTTCTGGCTAAAGCGCTTAAAAATTAACCATAATAATTTGAGTACTTTAGCTCTCTAAAAGAAATATCCTTTTTACATAATAGATAAATACACATGTATGACTTCCATGATTGCTTTTTCTTCAGGGTATTTTCAAGTGTGAGGGCCAAAGTTGTCACCAAATCTGGCTTTCCTTAATGCAAAATCATTTAGTGTGCTGATACAATGAACTGGTTTCTGGAGTTCAAATCTAATTTCATGCTTTTGTTTAAGCATATGTAAATCTTTTAATTTGAAAGCAATTCTTAATAGATAAAATTAATATGTAAATGTAAACTGTAAATATAAAATACACAATTTGAAATAACTCGAGGCTGCAAGCTCTAGATTTCCATTAATATCTCTGCAACAATTAGAACATGTTTTTAATAAGAGCTTCACTATGTCATCCTGTCATCTTGGCTTTATTGCATTAATAGAAGAGAACATGCTATCAGGAAGAAGTTTAAAAGCACTGTCTACATAGTATACAAAATTTCATATAAGTACTTTATATCACAGAACATTAATAGTCCAAAAAGCAATAGAAATATATATTGTGTCCACGATAAGATAAGCATGCATTGCTCCTTTGAGAGGACTGTCAAGTTCTGTGGAAAGCAAGGGAAGTGTGCCCATACATACAGCACAGAAATTATGTACCTGAAACACAACGGATCCATTTGTAACTCTAGTAAAAGTGAAACATCACATACACACTTCCATTTACCACAGATGCTAAAGAAAAACTCAATTCACTTTTAGCATCATTTGGCAGAAATCCAACCAATACAAAATTTCACCTTTGTTTGGAAATTTGAATGGACTGTATGTAGATTACACCAGAAGGTATTTTTAAAATGCTATTAATTGTATCTAATACTCATTTAAACAAATAAGCAGTTTATGCTTTCCTTATTTTTGGCTATGAAATATTTGGATACTCTATGCACTTACCCTATAACAAAAGCAAGTTCATTATTATTTATTCAGATTTTAAGTATATCTTGATACATGGGAGAAAAAAATATTAATGGAAAAAATCTGAGAAAATATCAGAATCAGTAAGATAGTAATCCAAGACCTATTTTAACAGAAAAAAACAAACAAACAAACAGTGCAATATTTCAACTGGAATTGTATATTCTGAATGATCCTAAGGTGATGAGCCAGTGGCTTAGGGGAGACTCTATTGATATTAACCACCTTCATTAGGTAGTCAGCATCTTATTTATCTACCCCTGGGGTTAAACATTTTATTACAGTAGTCAATTTGGAAGTTATAAAATTCTTCTGTTGGGGGTTGTTATTTGGGGAGTGGGGGCTGGGATGCAGCTAAGAAAATCAGTGAAATCTCCAGAATGAACAGCCTGGCACTTCAGTATCTCACTGGGCACCCAGGAAAGCAATACTATAGAAAGCAGGTTACCGTTTATGATAGTTGTATTTTCTGTGTTATCTAGAGAAAAACAGGTTCATCCATGCAAAATGGACTGTTTTAGAAGATACTGCTGCTAAAATGAAAGACTTTTCAAAAGGAAAAAGTGATTATTCCAGATGAAATGAGAAGCTCCAATGTCAACCTTACTTCCTGAATCAGCAAAAATCAAAGCTTTACTCAGAATAGGAAATTGGAGATTTTCTTTTAATTTACATATCTTTTTTGCTGAGTATGTTTTAGCTGAAATATGAGAGAACTTCTAAGAGGCAGCACTTCTCATTTCCAACCATGCTCTTGCTATGGCATTATAAAATACCACTACTTGGAACTAAGAATACATCAATTTTACTAGCACTAATGCAGAAGAATCATGAGTTTTAATTCAGAAACAGCTTTCTATTTATAGTATTTTGTTATATGCTCATTAGTCAGGCCAATAACATACCAAACACCCAGCTAGCTATACAGTAAAAATTTTAGCTATCATTGGAACATATCTAAATAGCTAAAGGTATGGCATATTTAGAAGCAAAATTCCTAAATGAGTCTTAAAATCAAAACCAAGAAAAACATCTTTAATTTGGACACCTTACTGTCATGTACGTACAATTATTATGTGTATGAATCCTTTAATAAAATGAATGAGGAGCTCAAGTGTGATGAGAAGCCCAGGTGTGTTAAGAAACTTAGATAAATTTCAGAAATTATTTTGTTAAAATGAATTGGTTGTTTTTAAAATGTGAAATTTTATTCAACACTTTAAAACCGCAGTATTTCTATAACAGTATCAATATTAAACATATGAAATGTATATAAATTGTTGAGAAATATTAATAATCTCTTGTTTATTTTCTTGGCATCAACATTTTATTTCGTATTAAATGTGTTTAATCCCAGTTGGACTGCTTTTTAACAATAAAAAAATGATGGCCTGTTAGCAAGAACAAATTTTGTTCAAGTCCATCTAAATAGGAAGAAATTATATTCTGCCCATCCCAATCCCTATCTTTGCTACTCTTACAGTTTCTTGTCCTTTCAAGAGCTATGAGTATGAAATGTGTTTTTTTCCCCCCATATAAACGTTGTTTTAAATGAATTTATTTGGTGAATGTTAAAAAAACTATCCTTTGGTTTTTTTTTTAAGTGATATGAAAATAATTTAAAAGATTTCTTATTCACAAACCTTTTTAAACATCAATGCTTTATTTTTGTCTGACCTTTATATAACACTTTACAAGAATTTTGCCATAAATTATAAGTAGGTATAAATGCAATTTTATTTATCTGCCTTAACACAACTAATATAACAATCTAACATAGAATTTGGGTAACTGCTTGTTTTAACCTATATAAAACAAATTCTCTAACAATGATTACATGGCACATAAATCTTTAAAAATATAAATTTAATAATCTTGGAAACTGGAGTAAATTTATAATAATCTAGAGCAAAAAAATATACTGAATTATTTTATTATAGGAGAGCAAACAGGACCTGAACTAGCCTTCAGAAAACAAACGCCAATCATGGAAAAAGGTAGATAAGAAAAGGGTTTTAAAGATTTTTTTCCTAAATTTGTTCTTTTCACATGATGAGTTACTTATATACAACAAATAATACTCACAGACTCACATGTATACTGCAAAACATATTAATGATCTTTAGATCCTAAAACCTCACCAGCAGCTTACTGTCTTAAAATGATGTGGAAATTAAAACCTAGGAATAATATTGACCATTATTCTAATAATTGGCTTTCAATATATTGTATCAATATAGCAATATCTGAACAGCTTATATTTTAAAGCAATTATTAGTTTAAACCTGCTAGTTCCTGCAATCTTAAAACAGGACTCAAAAACACACTAGTGCCATTTCATAATACCGGTAACATCCTTAATATGGTGTACAGCTCTTTCTACTTTGATACCCCAGGAAACTGTCAAACACTTTTCTCTTCATTTTAATGTCTATTGATCATATATCTTAATGGTTCTCATATATTTTTCTTCAATACTGATGCTGAAAGGAGAAAACAGTAAAAAGTATTTGCTTAAAAGCTTTATGAATAAATCTCATCCTAATTAAATGTGTGAATGAAGCACAATGCAGTTAAAAGGCAGGCTGCTCCATTACAGTCATATGATGTGGAAAACCAACTTCCCCCAACTTTAAAGGGTTCAAACAGGCCAACTGTGCCAAACCTTTTTGGGATGAAATATAACTTTTTCAACAGTGTACACAGGTTAAGGGATAGCCAATAATGAAAATGACAGGGTGGTGGCCTAGTCTTACAGAAGCTGGTTTTCATAGACCGAACTAATTGTATTTGCTGTTTTCTATGGCAGTATCCCATGCTTAAAACCCTCCGTTTCTGCCTTTGTTCAGCTCTTTTGCTAGCAACCAAGTGCTTTCTTCTGGTTCAGCCTAGTAAAAAGCCAAAAGACTAGAACATGAAGGTCATCAAGGTCTACAAGGTAGATGAACAAACCAATAAAGCAACGTCACAGGGCAAAGAGCAAAGGCATTACAATAAGAATTTAATTACAACAAAAAAATCTATATATACCAGTCATAATTTAAAAAAATTGTAAACACAGGATTGTCAAGAATGGCTGCTTTGTTTTATATAAATACTTAGATGATGTCCTTTTTAATAACAATCGAAACCCAGGACATTAATTATTTTTAAATTCAAGTGAAATAAGTCCTACCATGCATACAGTAACACAATGATCCATAAACCAGGAAACATTATGTCTAAATCTGTGTGTGAATGAGGGTGTACTATTAAGTACTTTAGCTTTTCTGATTAATAATAAATTTCTTTATATTTGTTTAGAACACTGACTTCCCAAAATTTGTTGTGTTGTTGTTCCAAAAGTTTAAAAGCAAATTTGCCACAATTATAAGGAATCCTAAGGCACACACATGGTAGGAAAAAAATCAACATAAAAAATAACCACAGCATTTGCTTACTGTTGAATTCTATGAAGAAAGAATGACAATAATTTCATAATTATTTATAAAAGGCGACTTTTCCTGCTTTTGTTTTCCAACTACTAGTTCTTATTAATAACGTAACTTTGGGGGAAAAAAACCAAAACTAGATATTAATGAAGGTGCTATTTCCTTTTTAAGTGTTCACTGTGATCACCATGTTAATTGCTGCCATCCCATTCATTCTCATGCCAACCCTGCAGTGGGGCAAATGGGATTTTGATGATTGGAAGCACAAAGTGAAATAGTTGGAATGATCAGTCAGGTGAGACACAGGCTTCTGAATAATAGCAAAAGAATGAAATTTGATTTTGGCAAAATCAAAACCAAATTTTCCCTTCAATAAAGGCTGTTTTTAAAACAGATAGATACCAGGTAGATGGGGAAGTTTTCTGGAAACACACAAAAACACATCTCACTAAGCTAAGGTTTCTTCTTCCATTTTCCTTCCTTCTCAAAGAATATCTGAACACACAAAAGGAACCAAATAGTTAAAATATACTTCTGTTTAGGAGAGAAAAATTATTTAGCAAGATAGCACAGTCTCAACATTTTATATTATCTTAGCAGGTATGTTGTCCAGAAACACCTCACAGAAATATATGAACAGGTAAGAGATACACAGAAAATTCAAGAATGCTTCAAAGTAACAGGCTAAAGTTCCTACTTCATTTTCACTGTTTTTTGTTTGTTTGTTTTAAACAAAAGTAATGTTAGAATAGTATTAAAAGAAGGTCACAGACAAATCTGGTCAAGCAGGATAGGATGAGTACTGACTCTTAAGTACAAATGCTACAATAAGAAATCACTCCTTTCTTCTAGAGCATGTCTGGGCAGAGTTTCTCAGGGCAAAGGGCTATTTCTCCAAGTGTTATAGTCCACTAGCTAGTTATCTTATTATTCAGGTGGTCACCCCCAAATAACTTGGTGGTCCAAGTCTTGCCCAGCCCTATTCTAGAGTGCTGACCTCAAGGACAAAAGACCATGGCAGGAGTCAAGAATCAAGGCAATTAAGAAAACAAAATAAACCCTGAAAGTTAAATAGGTAAGAATTTTTCCTGCTAATAATAAAGACAACCTTTATAAACTCATAGGGTTATGAAGCACAAATAAGAAATTAACGTGAAAGAGCTTTGCCAACCATCAAGAATTATACCCATAAGAGGTTAGGATCACTATTATTTCCCTTTAAATGTCTCTTCTATAATGTTGTAATCAAGAAAATTGATGATTAAATTAAAATATCCCAATAATCTGATGCTGGCTAAAACACCAACTCCTTCTTGAAGCCTATCCCGATTTCCTGAGGAAAAACTGAATGCTCACTCCTTAATGATCCTTTTATATTAAACTTGTATACGTATCCTCTCTCTTCTAAAAGGTTAAAAAGTTTCTTAAAGGCAGGAACAATATCTTACTTATCTTTGTGTCTGCCATGATACCTAGATGCTAAAAATTTATGAATTATTTTACTAAGTACCATATTCCAAAATTGTATTTATTAGACCTTTATGTGAAAATACAACGTGAATACAGGGCATAGAGTTCCTGACTCTGAGAGGTTTACAGTATGGTTAAGGAGATGGAACTTATTTAAGAAAAAATATAGCAATGATTTTAAAAAGTAACTTCCCAAGTGATAGAGTCAAGGGGAAGGAAGTTGGGGGAAAGGAAGGACATATAGAGGGAAAACAGAACCCTGAACTTGTGTATAAAATCACTACCCATTCATGAAAACTTAAAATCTTGCTAGGAAAACAGCAAAGTAATTCCAATTACGGTTTGGGAATTTGAAAGGAATATGGCTAAAAGACACATTTTTCAGAACTATTATCATGTAGAGTCAAAAGTATAATCTTATTCCAGTGGGATACATTCATTCAAAGCATGAAAGCAGGGGCATCTGAAGTTCACTTTGAAGAGCAGAAGGGTATCTTGGGCCTTCTTACTGGTTTTGTTATTGTGTCTTCTTTTTAAGGAATTCCAGGTTGGGTGCTCAATCTTCAAAAAGCTGCTGTATGGCTTTGGTAAGAGAAGCTTCTGCAGCAAGCTAGATGGGAGGAGTTGAAATAACAGCTGTAAAATAGTCCCTGGAGGCAACTTCTGGGAGATAGGCACCCCTCTTGAAGAAGTTCAAATTGAAGGCATTTGAGTGAAAGCATGTCTATGAAACAACCTCAAAGGCAAGAGATTATGAGACTCAGGAGATGAAGGATGTTTCTGAAGCAAAAATGTAACAACTGAAGTGGAACTGATAAATGATTTTTCAACTTAGCCTTTCATCCTTCCAACGTAGATAAATTGAGTAGCTGCACTGTGCTATGCATGGGTCTTCCAGATGAGGCTTAGTGTATGCTTTGTGTAGGCATTAAAAATCCCATAGCACTTTAGATAAATAAAAGGTAAGGAGATAGCCTGTGAGTCTTGGTTAAAATATGTTTTAAAACATAACGTGATGCTCCTTGGTTTGCGTAAATCTTTTAGCCAGGTTACTGACATACTGAGATAAAATGTGGGGAAAAAATCACTTTAAAATTGTCTTAAGACCTAGTTCTATAAGTAAAAATTATTTTTAAAATTATACATAACCTTTGTAAAGATACTGCAGGTAAAATAGTGTAGCAGATAGCCAATAAATAATTGCTGAAAGAATGGCTGAAATATTCCATTTAGTTACCCTGAGAAACTTAAATGACAAATAGAAGAGCCCTGAAAGAACTGCTTAAGTTTTCAAAAAGACCATCTCAGCACATTTTATTAAAAAATGACTGAGTGTACAATGTACATAGGATTCTGCATCAGATGTCACATGTCCTGGATTTTGGCCTTGTAATAGGCATATCCATTCTGTTTCTCTGGTAACAGAACAGTGTTTCTTATTGGGAAAACCCTTCTGTGTGGTTCGGATGGTGATGAGTGACGATCACTCCTCCTCACTTCACCCAGCTTCGCACCCCCATTAAAGGGGTGAGTACACGATTCAAACCTGACTTATTCAAAGCTGAACAATCTGAACATCAGATGCTGCAAACTGGATCAGGAATAAACCAAGCTGAGCCAATGAAAGAACTTCATAGAGCTTTTACCAGAATTAAAGATAGCTAAAAGCTATTTTTTCTTCCAACTAGAACCAGCCTAAGGATGAAGCCAGCATAGAGGAAAGTAGAAATGAAAAAAGGGGAAGAGAGAATTAATTACATATTCTGCAAATATTTTCTCCAGGCCTGTGACTTGCATTTTCAGTGTTTTTATATGTAATATACCTATGTTATTTCAGTTCCTTAAAGTATCTTTTGAAGACTATTTTAAATTTTGAAGTCCAATTTTTCTGTTTTTCAAATAGTTTTGCTTTATGCTTATTTTTAAAGTATTTGATTGATCCAAGGTTACTCAAATTGCCTCCTGTTTTCTTTCAGACCTTTCATAGATTTAGGTCTTACATTTAAATCCATGATATATAAGTTAACTGTTATATGTTGTTTGATACAAAGAATTGTGGTTCATTTGTGGCATATGGAAAGCCAACTAGTACAGTATCAATTTGTTAAAAAGCCTATCAGTACTCCTAGTGAAATACCTGGCACCTTTATGTGAAATCTATTTCCAGCCTCTCTATTCTGTCCTATATATCTATATGTTTATATTTAAAACAATATTATACTGCCCTGATCACTGTATTCTAGGGCCTCTGCATTTCTAAATACATATTATAATCAATTTAGAAAATTTCATCTAAAAATAAAAGACTCTTGGGATTTTGACTGATATTCCACCTATTGATATTGCATTTTGATCACATTGAACCTATAAATAAGTCTGGGACGAAGTGACACTTTAAAAATATTTAACCTTCTGATCCATGAACATGGTATAGTTATCCATTTAGTTAGATCTTTAATTTTCTCTTTATCACTTTATAGCTTTCAGTGTAAAGGTCTTACACATTTTTTGTTACAATTATAAGTATGTATTTTATTTTATTTTTTTTCATTTTTTGACAGTGTGGTAAATGGCATTTTTAAAAAACTGAAGTTTCAGTTGTTTGTTGTTAGTATATAGAAATACAGTTGTTTTCTGCAACTTTACTAAGTTTACTAACTTTATTAAGTAACTATTTTATGGATCCCTTATGATTTTCTAAATAAATTCTCATGTCAGCTGCAATGTTTATTGTTTCTTTTTCTTGCCTTACAGCACAACTTCCAGTACAATGTTGAACAGAACTGCTGAGAAGGGACAGTTTTGTCTTCTTCCCAATAGAGTGAAAGCATTCAGTCTTTAGTTGTAGGTTTTTTAAAGAGGCCCTCTATTGACTGTGTCCATGAGTTTTTGATTCTTTGCTGCTTTCAGAAAGCTCACCTTTTATTCCCAGTTTGCCAAGTTTTTGTTTTTTAACCTGTCATGAATGGGTGTTGAATTTTATAAAATGCTTTATCTGTATTTACTGAGATGATCACATGGTTTTCTCTAGTAGTCTGTTAATACACTGAATAACACTGATTAATTTTCACATGTTAAATCAACTTATGTTCCTGGAATAAATCTCACTTGGTCATGACATATTGAGCTTTTTATACATTAGAGGATCCATTTCCTAATATTTTGTTAAGGATTTTTGTGTCTATGTTCATGAAGGATATTATTTCTTGTATAGTTTTTCTGTCATGATAATGAAAGCCTTATAAAATGAGTTGGGAAGCATTACCTCATCTATATTCTGGGAGACTTTGTTTAGAATTAGTATTAGTTCTTCTTTAAAGTTTGATGTCATCTACCATCTGAAAGTCCTGTGTACCTGGAGGTTTTTCTGAAGGAAGGTTTTTAATTTGGTAGTTAAAAACTCAACTTTTGTAACAGGGCTATTCCATTATCTACCTCTTCTTAATTAAACTTGGCCTGTGTCTTTCAAGAAGTTTGTCCTTTTCATCTAAGTTGCTGAATTCACTGATTTGAGAGTCTTCATAATACCTTCTTAGCCTTTAACATCTATAGGATCTGTGTGATGTCCTTTCTTTCCCTACTGGTGGCTTGCCTTTATTTTACCTAACCTAAAACTTTCCGATGTCTGAAGTGGTGAGGAATGTTTTTTTTGTTTTGTTTTGTTTTTCTTTTTATGGGGTGTGTGTGTGAAAAATATTTAAAGGCAAATGTAATAGCTGCTGCTATGATAGGCAAGGGATAACAGTTGGGACAAACAATATATAAATTGAGAAACCTGGAAAGAAAGGCTAGAGAATGAGATGCTATGGGGAATAAGGGCTTTGAAAACACATGCATATTCCAGGGAACATGCCCAGTGCTTGGTACATGCCCAAAAAGATCTGAGAAGGCCCCAAGTTCTCACCTCTGGCTGACCTACATGCTATAAACTGCCCGGCTGAATGTCAAAGGTAGGTTCAACACGCCATACTGTCCATTTACAAAGACTGGGAAAGGTGGGTGTTTGGGGGTTTTTTGTTTGTTTTTTGGTGGTGATGGCGGCGGTGGTGGTGGTGGTGGTGGTAGGGGAAGGTTTCTAGTTATTTAAGGAGATACCTGTCAAATCACCAGCTGATAACTAAGTTAACAGAAGAGATACTTTAGTGGCAACACGTGACAAAGAATATGGACTTCAGAAAATTAGTTCAGAAAAATCACTAAATAATTAGCAACAATTACAACAAGCAACAGCAACAACCACTGACAAGGAGGAAAAACTGGATTTTCAGAGTTGCTACATTACATAATATATTACATAAATGTCCAGTTTTCAACAAAAAAAGTTATGGGGTATGCAGAAAAACAAAAAAGTATGGGCCATATACAGGAAAAGAAATTTACAGAACCAGGCCATTCAGCAGTAACAGCCAGAGACGCATCAATATTCTACTTTGAATAATGGGCAGAAAAACCACACATGAGACAAGGACACTGAGCACTTAACTAACCCTATAAACCAACTACAGCTTAGACATATACGAGGAGTGACAGTTAAGTTTGCGAAAAAAGTGCAACATACCTCATTGATCAGTATTACTACAGTTGCCTTCGAAGTACTGTCCCTGGGAAGCTGTGCACCGACACCAGCACCTAGTCCACCCTTCAAAGCAATTTTGGAACTCTTTTTCTGGAATGGCCATCAGAGGTGGGGTTGTATCTAAAATCTGACAATTAAGTGAGTTTGCCAAGGTTATGCCACCTTACCAAGTTGTTTGTACAGTGCTGCCAATGTAAGTGCAGTGGCAAGTTTGCAAACTTAATCATCAGATTTTGTGTTATAATTATAGATAAATGTGTGGAGAGCTGGCATCTTAATAATAGGGTCTTTTCATCCAGGAAATCAGGTATGCTTCTCCAGTTGTTCTATAACATCTCTCAGTTGATTTTTATAGTATTCTTCGTAAATTCTATACATTTTCTGTTAAGTTTATTCTGAGGTTCTGTGTATTTGCTTTGCTATTGAAAATAATACATATTTTGAAGGAAAATGTTTACATCTGATTCAGTTCTGAATCCTTCATAGAACTCAGTACAACACCTTACACAGAGCAAACTCAACATATTTGTTAGAGTAAATTAATGACTAATTATTGCTTCATATTTACACATTATACTAATTTCTAAACTTGTAGTTTACAAGAAACTAAAACTTTTATTTATTTATTTATTTATTTATTTATTTATTTATTTATTAATTAAAGTCATCACTTTATTTATTTTATTTTTTTGTAGCATGTGGGTAGTTCCCTGGCTGGGAATCGAACCCAGGCCGCAGCATTGACAGCGCCAGCGCCGAAGCCTTAAGCCACTACACCACCAGGGAATTCCCAAGAAACTAAAACTTTTAAAAACTCACCGAGATCATTTTTAAGTCTCACGTTCCACTCTCCTCCCATTCACTTCCTATATTCAATTAATCAACAAATCCCATTTTCTTCCTTTTCCTTTTTCTTGAGTTTACCCTTTATTCCACTCTCATGGACAGTTTCCCTGTCCTCTGCAGAATCCAAAACTGACTATCCATGCCTTGAAATGGTCCACACTTCGTCTCTCTGTATTACTTTGCCTGTTTAGTCTTCCCTGTTGTCTTCCAGTATTCTAAATAGTTTTCCTTAGCCATTCCTTATTTACATATTTGATTTTGGTGATCTCATTCATAATCCGTAACTGCCACACTATGGATGATTTCACTATAAAAACCTCATTTCTATTCTCTCCCTTTCTATACTCCCTACTGCCATCCTTGCTCAGGTCCTTAAATCTCTAGTATAATACTATAACCATTTTCTTATCTCAGGTTTCCCTCACTCTAGCCTGCATGTCAGTGGGTGAATCACATTGTCAACATTTCACCAGGCCATTTGGAAAACTCTGAACAGCTTTATAAGGCTTAGAACAGTATTTTTCAAATTGTGTTCTATAGAGTAATAAGGGTTCCACTGATGTGCTTCTGTGGGACTTGGTAAGTAAGGCTCCATGTTCTTCAACTTCTGAGTCAATCAAGGCAACTTCGCTTTAATCTCTTTTACACACTGAGATTATTAGCAACATTCTGCTTGAAGAAACGGTTCCACTACTTAGGTAAGAAGGAAAGCTTAAAAAAGCTTCAGAGATAAAAATGCTACCTTCATTCAATCTTCACAAAACCATGCCCCAGAGTTCCTTATTTTTTCAAACTTACTACTCTATCTTATACTCGATTTGCTAATTAACTCAGACTTCTATCCTTACTGTTAGTGACAAAAGAACAATGTTTATCTCCACATTTTTGTTCACTTTCTTTTCCCTGCCAACAATACCCTTCCCTCTACCTATATGAATTCTACCTACCCAGGTCCTCCTTAACCTCAAAGCCCTGAAAAAAGCTACCCTATAATAAACTATTCAGGACTGTAACTTTCCCCTCCTTCAAACTCCCATAGTACTGTTAGTAACTCACACTGGACAGAACAGTGTGACTAATATCCTGCCATTTTATAATCACCTATCTTAACAGTCTATCCAGAATATAAACTCCTTAAAAATACATGATCATATTGTAAATCCTAGATTGCTTCTGAAACACTTAGCATAGGACTGATCAATAGCTGCCTAACTAGTCTCACTGATTGCACGAATGTACAATGATTTCATTACTTCCTTACTCAGGAACATAACATGATTTACAAGTGTCTATGACATCATCTGCCATCTAGTAATCAATTGTCTCTCCTTATTAATACAGCTTCATTTCTACTGTTTCAATGAGCCCAATGGGACCTTTACTGCCCATAGGTTCATTCCATTCTCTGTACCTTCCCCACCCAAAGTGTGTCCTTGACTTTCCTGATATTTATTCAAATGCTGTCTAGCCTTCAGAGACCAGTTCAAGTCACATTTCTTAAAAAACAAACAAACAAACACAAAATAAAAAAACCTTAATGTACAATTCCTGTCATGTCGACCTTTGCCAAACTCCTACTAAACTTATTTTTAGACTTGTATAATCTGAAAATTTACCAGATTATGCCTTCAATGTCCTATAAACACTTCAGATGTATTAATATTGCCTACCCAATTACCTCAGGGCTATGAAGCATTTTCCTATAACAAGATTTCCTTTTATAATATATCCTTCAGAACAATTAATAAACACAAAATAACTAAATGGTCTTCAACGAGCACTACGAAATACAGAGGCTGAACGGTTAGGCACAGTTTTCAGAAAGATTAGTCCTAAATAATGCTTTAAAATAAGAGGAATTAGCCAAGAATTAAGTGTGCAGTCTGGGAAGAACTTAAGCAGAAGTTCAGCCATCTCTAGGAGCTAATTTACAGGTATGAGATTAGTGAGTACCTAGTCTTGGAGTCAGAAAACTTTTTCTGTCAAATGCCAGAGAACAAATATTTTGAGCTCTGAGTGCTACATAGTCTCTGTCATAACTACTCAACTATGCCACAAAAGCAGCCATAGACAATATGTAAATGAATGTGTGACTTTGTTCCAATAAAACTTAATTTTTTAGTGTAAATCTCTGCATTTTGGGAGAGCGCTGGCTGTCATTAACTCCAGAGCCCAGCATAGTTCCCATGGAGCCCTGAAGGGAGGGGACCGCCTGCCACAAAGAGTCGTAGCAGTGGGTGTAAACAGCATTAGGGAAGAAGTCAATGTCCGAAAAGTAATTCCTCCAGGTTTCATCGTGATTCAGCCAGCCTTTGCCAGGGGTTAGTTTCAGATTCTCCCCTGCTAGTCTGGGTTTGGACCCATAACAAGCTGAGAGCCTCTCTTCCAAGAATCTCTTGAGTTCGGCTGTCACAGAACAGAAGGGAGCCCTGCCCTGTGCCCACAGTGATGATGTGCTCATAGAAGCTCACTGACCGATCCCACTGCCTTGCTCCCTGGGGCAAACAGACTTGATGTATGATGGCTGCCGTGGCCCCAACAAGGAGACATGAGCTTGGGAGCCCACTGCATACATTGACCATTCACTACCACAGGCCAGACACACATGCTCACGGCAACATGGCAGTTTGGTGGAGAGGAGCTCAGTGTATTTTCAGCCTTCCAGAGATGAAAGGAGCCATCCAGAGGTACTGCTCCCAGTTCCCCGTTCTTGTTGTTGAAGGCCAGAGCATGGTTATCAAGATTTGTGTCCTCCTGGGGATATCCTTTAAGGCCTTGTGAGTGATATGGTCATAAACAGGGACCTGTGACACATTGTGCCTTGCATCACTTCTGGTCAAAACATCATCTGTCACCTCCTAGAGTCCCATGGAACCCTCAAGTGAGCCAGACACTGCCACAGTGTCGTTGATCTATGCAATGGAAAAAATCCAGTCCTTGTGCTCAACATCTCCCACACACAGGATCTAGTGTAGGCAGCTGGTAGATAGCAAGACTGTTGGGGTTGTCTCCACCGGTGGCTAACAGCATTCTAGAGGGATTCAGCTCAATGGCATGGATACCACAGCCCTGCTGGGTCACACCTCCAGGCTCCCAGTCCTTCAGAATGGGAATCTTGGTAATCTGGTTTGGCTGGACATCCACTACAAAGAGTGTATTGGATTTTGTGCCACACACCACTTGTCTATGATTCAGCCACTGAGACACTTTATTAAGGGTCCCAAGGTGAAATTCTCTCTCCTTCAGGAGACTGGGAAGTTGCTGTGCTGCGTAACCATGCAACACTCGAGAGTAGCTGGTTTCATTCCATAGCCTGACTTCTCGGTTCTTCAGGTAGTACACTAAGGATCTTTTCTCGGGGGGCAGTCTTTTCCTTTTGTGAAGGGAATGATCCCAGCCAAACTGTGGGCCCTGAGCGTCACTCCCAACTCCCGGCGAGGCTGGCGCTTTCTGCTTCCTGCTAACTGCTTTTTGGGCCATAGTGGGCAGCGCCGCCACGGCCCCGCAGCCACATGGGGCGGGGGAAGCAAGGGGTAGCAGGACGGCGGGTCATATACTGGGCCCCGGGACCGCGCACCTTAGTGTGCCCGGCCTGGAAAATAGCCCGGACCCGGGGCGGCAGCAGAAAAAGGGGAGGAAGGCAGAAGGGAAAGAGGGAGGAAGCACTGGGGTTGGGAAAGGGAAAGGGAAGGGGCCAATAAAACTTCCTTTATAAAAAGAGGTGCTGAGCCAGATTTGGACAATAGTTCATAGTCTGCCAATCTCTGACCTAGGCTAGAAGTTTCTTAAAACGACGTTTTCTCTTTGGTTTTTGTTTTTTTAAGAGGATCCTTTTTTTACTCAATCAGACCTTAAGCAGAGTCCCAATCTAAAAACAAATGAAAAACTGGAGTTGCTCTGGTTAAACAGAAAATGTGGGAAAGGGGGTTGTAGACTACAGAGGCCTGCCAGACCATCTAACATCCAATCTTCCTCCCTGTCTAAAAGCTTGGTATGACACAATTTGGTCGTGTTTAAATCCTCATTTACACAGGTGAAAAAACAGTCATAGAGGGGGGAAAGAACTTAAATGTGATCACAACGAAGCCAGAGCTAGTGGTAAAGTTACAATCTAGGTTTTAACTCCTGATTGTATGTCCTAACCATTTTCATCATAGTTAACTTGGGGAGTCAGTTAAGAATAAAGTGGGATGATAAAGCACTTTATTATGGTTTGTGACTTCTGATAGGATCTTATTATTCTGATTGGATTTGAGGGTTTAAATACACAGTGATTTCTTTTATTGCCCTGCTAAGACTCTTTATACTTAGATCCATCTGTTACCTATCATAAACAGATGCAAACAAAATTCCAGAATTTTGAAGGAGGTAGAAGAGTAAGTAACTAGCTTGTGATCCTTGCTATGAAACCATAAATAGCAATTCAGTGGTCCTAAATTTGTCCCTTTTCCACGTGATTTTTACAGGTCACTATTACACTGTAATACCATAATATATCAGGAAAAAACTAGAAGAGGTTTAAGCCTAAAGGACCAATGATTTGCTTTAGAATAGAATTTTCAAAATACACTTCAGCATAATAACTACTGAGAGACCATAAGCAGAGATTTTCCAAATAGAATATTCATTCAAGATCATCACATCACTGGAAGTAAAAACTTGCAGTTTTACAAAACTGACATTTTTGTATCCATAGCAGGTAAACTGCTGACTAAAATATAACCCTGACAATTCCTTACGTTTTCTCTGTCTAAGTTGCATGTAAATGTCTCTAGAATGAATTCACCTTTACTGAAGGCTAGGTAGGAGATAGTTTTGGAAATTACTTTAAAATAGCAATAATTGAGAAAAATGAGATAGGAGCATAAACACAATATTATTAATGTTCTAGAATATTTCAGATATTATTATAACAGTAATTATAAGATAATTTTTTGATTTAAGGATAAGATCCACATAGAGAACACGCACTATATATATATATTCTAAGTATCTAGTTTAATCAATTAGATTTTGTATTAAAAAGTTTTATAATGTGCCAAAATACTGTAGTTCCTATCTTTATATTACTTTGATGTATAGGTATATATTTAATTTGAGGTTACTTAATTACTAAAGACTATTATATTTTTTAAATGATTGAGATAGAAAATCAGAAAACACTCAATCATTACGAAAGAACACACAGATTGCTTGCCATAGCACACATTGCTTGCCATAATTGAAAAGGGTTTTAGAGAATACAAATGATGAATTACTAAAATTTCTCTAATATGTAAGAAACACATCTCTTTTCACATTGACAAATACTTCTTCAAGAATCATAAATAAGATCATTATATAAGAAAATTATTTCAATGTGAAAAAAATCATTTATTTTTGTTTCCACAGTAGGGTTATCTCTTGTCTATAAAAAATAACTTTGAGAATTTTTATTAGTTTGTCTCCTGAAGTTACTGTAAGATAGATACACCTGTAATAAAAAAAGAATTAAAAAGGCGGATAGGGATATTGTTGGAAATTTAAAATAAATAGTAATAATTAGGTACTAATATTAACAATAGTGAGTTAGAGGACTTGACACAAAGTACATTTTTAGTACTTTCCCTCAGCTTTTAGTTAATATGACTGATTTCAGATTCAATAATTTAAAATTAGTTTGTTAGAAATCACCAACTTTGAGTGAAACTACTTAAATAAGAACACTTTAAAAATAAAAAGACCTTTATAACAGTGAATATAAAATGAAATGTACACTGCAATTATTATTACAAAAGAATTTCTAACTTTTTTTAAGAAACATCTTAACAGAAAATTTCATATCAAAATGATGCTGTGGGTAATCAGTACACTGTTATCCCCATGAGATAAATCATGTCTTCTAACTATACAGAAGTAAAATAGTATCTCACAATTAATATACTGAAATGTCTCTCTGGTGCAAGAAACACACTCTTTCCTTTCATGGTCACAAATATTTTTTGTGGTTCAGAAATATGATCACTATGTAAGTCATACCATGTATTATCTAAGAGACAAGACTGAAAATTACAGAAAATGCTATATGCCCTTGTTAGTAAAGAGATAATCATTATATTACCTACCACAAAGACAGGAGTTTAGAATGTCAGAAACAGTTAAAGCCTCTATGATCAAGTAATATTCTCTGAGTCACTACTCTGTTACTTGTGTGGGAGTGTAGCAAAAGGATTATTGCTAATCCTTTAACTGTGAATAATGATTTATTGAACAATTCCTATATAAATTCCAACTGTGACCACAAAATCACACCCTCACAGGCCAAGGAAGTTCTTTCTCACTTAGATAACAAAATTAAAATGTTAAAAAGTATACATGTGTGTATATGTATATACACACAATGTACAATTAAATTAGATTACAAATTGATTTATATATAGGTAATAAAGGCTTTGTGCATTTGCAGCTTTGATTTTTATTTTATTCTTAAATTAAACAAGTCCAAGTGTGGTCCCTCCACTTAGGTATTAATGAAGAGAGGTAACAAATTTCAAAATACTTTCTCAAACAGTTGAGTGTCATTCGGAGAAATAAAAAAGCAAGATATTAGAATGAGGTTAAGTGCATCTTTTGTAGTAACGCATGTTGCTCCCTCTGGCCTCATAAACAAGCTGCTCCATTTTGAATACAGCAGACCTTCAATTTAAATTTATGGAAAGACTAAAGCAGGAGAGCCTGCACTCAAACAATTTTAATAACCTATTAAGTTGCGACTTCAGATTCATTTTATAACCATGCTCCTCAGGGAGCTATGCTATCTGGATAAAGATAAAATTTTTTTCCTTTAAAGATAAATAGCATCATTAATCTGCAACATTTCTTTTCTATTATCTTTCGAAATGAGGAGTTATTTTGTTCTGATCTTGAGGTAATTAGCCTTCATTCACTAGCCTGAAAATGTCTGTGTTCTGAAAATTAAAAATGTGTCATTAAGTGGAATTTACCATAATGTCATTTATCTTTATATAGTTCATCAGTGACAGCAATGGGCCTGGGAATCCATCAGCTTTTACCAAGGAAGCATTAAAACAAATTGAAAAACAGAATAATCCCAGGCACTCTTTAACACAGTAAAGCCATTTGGGTAATTAAATAGTGGTATTTAAAGTTTTAATTTAGATTTTTCCCTCTGTTCATCAGTAGTCAAATGAGATGTTCATATTCATAACTGTTTGTAATAAAAGGTCTCATAAAGTAAACAGAATAACAATGTTATTAAAATTTAATATAACATAGAGAGAGCTTTAATCTATAAAATAAAGTTTTTCTTTTCCTGCACCCTATTTTCTGAGATTACATCAGAAATAAACTTTCTTCACTGCCTAGGTTGTGGTGTTAACTTTACAAAGACTTTGATAATTCATACCCCCCAATAACTACAAGACAGTATGACATGAAATTCAACTTCATTACTACTAATGTTGGAGAAGAATAATATCTTCACCACCTTAAATTTGTTTTCACTAACTACATCTCTGCAGCAATTACTGTATAGAATTATCAGACATAATTATGAAAATAAATGTTGGCCTGAAAAGCTAATGCCAGAGGTTAAAATAAGAATCTTGGGGTGGCAGAGGAACACAGAGACATTCTGTTACCAGATAACTAATTCCATTCATATATTGATCAGGGAAATAGCACATGAATCAGAAATACAGTTCAAAAATTGTATCCTCTTAGTTAAGACATTAGAAATATTTTGAATAGACTCAGAAAGATACAGAATAATGAAATCAGTTGAAAAGGATAAAACTGTCACAAAAATGTTTTGTAAGGGGAGTTCCCTGGTGGTATAGTGGCTAGGCTTCAGCGCTGTCAATGCTGCGGCCTGGGTTCGATTCCCAGTCAGGGAACTACATATACATACATTATATGTGTGTGTGTGTGTGTGTGTGTGTATGTTTTATAAGTATAGCAGTTACAAAATGCACAGCTCATTCAACAAAATAAAACATTCACTACTTCCCTTTCTATACATCCATCAACACTATCTTCTTTGAAAATGTGTTCTTAACCTAAGAATAATCTTACAATATAAGGATTAACTTAATGCAGCATTACTCACTATTAGATAATTCATACTCTGAACTTTGCGTACTCAAGTGTGTTAATGAGTGTTCCAGCATGATTTTATGTTAGCCTACTGGATAATTTAAGTTTAGAGCTTTGCCACTTACAAATGCAAATGGTGGTTTCAAATGTCTTTGGGGAGGGCAAAAATGAGAATAAATTATTATAAAATGTCTATAATTTTCTTGGCTGATGAATTCTAACACATACACACACACAAATACTACTGAGAAGATCTCATGATTAAGGATCTAAAAACTTTAAAAGTACTTTTATGTAAATGTGTTTATCATGTCCAGTTCCCACTTTGCTTTTCAATGATGCTGATTTGCTCTATACTGAGTCAGAGAAACATTAAGTCTGAAGACAGAGTTTTAGTTTCCAACAGGGAAAGGAAAGAAGATCCCAGGAGGTAAAAACTTGTTATATTTGTACAACTGCT
This sequence comes from Lyroderma lyra, assembly GCA_004026885.1. Taxonomy (NCBI): domain Eukaryota; kingdom Metazoa; phylum Chordata; class Mammalia; order Chiroptera; family Megadermatidae; genus Lyroderma; species Lyroderma lyra. The sequence continues at coordinate 133,149 of PVJL010000846.1, forward strand.
GAACAAAAGCACAGCTAGGACTAAAATCCACACATCCAGCCTGTCCTCACACTATCCTGTCTTGCAGATCAATGACCTAAAATATTTACTCAATATCTAGAGATGTGTAATCATCAGATAAACGTTTCAAACAATAAAAAAGCATATCCTGAATTTCAGAACTTGTTAAAAGTTTCCATACATTATTATTATCCTTTTATCAATAGACTAATTAAAACAAAGGTTTTCTGTGCTTTGAATAATCCACTTCTGAAATTTTAACTAGGATTCCTTAATATATTTAACAAGATAATTTCTAAACATTTCTTTCTATAGCCCCTGAACCTATAGGTTTCTTGTTGTACTTTGTTATTTTAACTAAAAGAGTTGCTCACCTAACTTAAATAAGGAAAAGACATTGGTCAGGCCAGGCTGAGCGGTAATGATATTTATCTCAAAAAGGCACGAAGGCAGGATCTTTTGTGGTTTAATTAAAGTTATCACACAGTTTGAAACTAGATATTGGTCAAATGCAAATTTTAAAAATGTTCAAAGTCAAATAAACAATTTGTGATTATCCTCATTATTTTTTTCTGCACTAAACACTAATAAACCAATTTCACTTTTAGAAAAAAAGTCAGCACAAATATATATGTGTACTTGGATTACAGTTTAAAGTGGTAAAAAAATAAAACCTGAAAATAATTGAGTATCTAAGAGTTCAATAAACTGAAACATCCATTTTATATATTCTATAAAATATTATATAGCTATTAAAAAGAAAAACCAAGCTCTGCATTAGCCAAGGAATGCTATATAATATAGTAATAGTGAAAAAAGTTCTGTCTCAGAGAATTATGTAAAAACAATGACCCAAAATACTATGTGTATGTGTTTAAATATTCTTTATATGAACATGGAGAAAGGCATAGAAGAATATAAAAGCAGCTAACGCAGATACAGTGTTAGTATAAAAGTACAGAAACTATTAACACTGTGTTTGAGGGATAAGGTGGTAAAGAGATAATGGAAATTATTAACATTTTCTTTATTAATCCTCAGGAGAAAGTAATTCCTCCAATAAGGTAACCTGATCCATTCTGTTAGATAGGGAAACTGAAGTAAGGCTGTGCTGCCTTAAGCTGACAGCAAGGCCTTAGCAGTCCATTGTTGGCAGGAATATTTACTATGATTCTCTAATTTTCATTTCATCCCAATGGAACAGATAACCAACTCAAACAAACAAAAACAAAAAAGGGAAAACATGAAGTGATAAAAAAAAAAAAAAAAAAGAAAGCTCTTTCACAATTATACCTTTCTTTTGGAAAAAAAAAATTAAAAAAAAATGTGCATCTCCTTTCTAAAGTAAGATGTACTAACCATTTTTAAGGTATTATCAAGATAATGGCTGACTAAATCTGTATATACCTGTACAGAAAGATAAAAATGTTTCTCTTCTAAGTAAAATAAACTTTTTTTTTTGGTGGTTCCCTGGCTGGGAATCGAACCCAGGCCATGGTGTTGAGAGGACCGAAGCCTAGCCACTACACCACCAGGGAAAATAAACATTTTCTAGGTGAAGTGGAAGATTGGTATTTAACTTTAGCTCAGGGTTCTCAATCTTGGTACTACTGACATTTTGGGCTAGAAATTTCTTTGTTGTAGGGGGCTAGCTGTCTTGTGCATTTTAGAATGTTTAATTAGCATAATGCCTGGCCTCTACCCACTGAATGCCAACAGCATCCCGCCTCAGTTAAGACAACCAAAAATATCTCCAGATATTACCAAAATGATTCCTGGGGGTAAAAGTACCCCCAGTTGAGAACTGCTTTAACTACAGCTTTTCTGAGAGAAACGATTTTGTATGTTTTATACTGGCAACAACAATACTTTACAACCTGCTAGGCAACAATTACATATTAACATTCTACACTGACAAATATTAACTATCACATAATTCACAACATATTTCCAAGATACAAAAACTGAAGTTTTAAAAGTATATGGAAATTAAAGAAGTCTCATTATAAAATGTACTTCTTACCTGCTAGATAAATGCAAAAAAAAGCATGCCTAGAGTTAATCAAAGCAGATTTAGAAAACTCAGTCTTTTATGACTAACAAGGAAGAAAAATACTATGTATTTTAAAAAACTATATTACAATACCAAAAGTTTTCAGTAACTGTTAAGAAAAGGAAATTCTAAGTCACCATGTCATCAAGGAACTAAGGAGGAAGGGAGTAGGATTACAAAATAGCATTTGGATTTTAAAACAAACCAAAATACTCTGAAAATTAGAATAAAACCAGGAAAAAAATTTTTCAAAGGCAAAATGTAATCTGCCCTGGCTTTATATACAGCATGCATTATTAAAACAACAACAACAACAAAATTTACAGGCAAAGCAACCATATGTATGCCAAAATCATACTATCCTACTAAGCTTCATCAATATTTTAGAAGCACACATTTATTTTAAAAAATCTGGCCCAAATTCAAGACTTACTATTTCTAACATTTAGAAGAAGTGGCTCTTTGTCCATCATGTATACCATACTGTAAGTTAATCCTTAGGATTTTTGATCATGTAAATAGTTCATTCGCAGTTCCTGGGAGGTTCTTTACAACTAAAATGTTTAAAATTGCCATACTATTCCAAGTAACCAGCAAAACTGACTATACAAATAATCAACTGCAGATATTAGCATTCCTGACAGAGGGAAATACAGAAAAAAAGACAAGCCACAAGAAAGTGTGATTATGGGGCTTTGAGAGAGAGTGTGTATGTGAAAGTGAGACAGAGAGACTGACCACTGGACATGTAGACTAATAAATGAAGTGACTTTCAAACATTCTTTTAGTTACAGAACCCTATTTTAAAGGCTCTGGTCAAAGAGGGAGAGAGACAGGATCTTGCCAACTTGACACTCATCTGTCCAAGAGAACCCTTTTGCAGGGGTGATCAACCTTTTGGCTTCCCTGGGCCACACTGGAAGAACTGTCTTGGCCCACACATAAAACAACACTAAAACTAACGATAGCTGATAAGCTATAACAAACAAACAAACTAAAAACAAACCAGGTCCAACCAGCTAAAAAGAAGTCCATGCGTAATTTTGGTAACGTTTTAAGAAAGTTTACAAATTTGTGTTGGGCCGCATTCAAAGCTGTCCTGTGCTGCATGTGGCCTGCGGGTCACAGGTTGGACAAGCTTGCTTTAGAGGCTCCAAAGAACCATTTGAGAACCAGTGAATTAGAATATAGGGAATATGGGAATGAACTGAAAAAAAAGTAGGTTAGTAAGACTATTACAAATTGCCTTAAATGCTGGTTTCAAGAGTTATATTTTAGGGGTATTAGGGAGTCACTGCAGGTGTCCAAACAGAGGAAGGAGATGTGATGTACACAATAAATGAATGAAATAACATATCTAGTTAATTATTAGACACCAGTCTTCAAAAATTTTGGTGTTTTCTATATGCTCTTATTTACCCTATGAAAAAGATCTATAAGACTAGCATGGATAGTATGAGAGAGAAACTTAAGTTTATAGAAAGAACATTTTTATATCATAAATACTAAATGTTCATCAATATGGTTATTGCTACTTGATAAAGTACAGCCTCTTACACTGAGTCTCTTGAAGGCCTGGGGCTGCAAATGCAGACTTTTCGGTGTCGTTCTCCATGTCAAGTGGCAACCAGTAGTCACCTCATCTGTCAGTTTGACAAATACTCTCTCAGCATTTAGGGATAAAGTGCACACATACAATGCCCTCACTGACAAAAAAAGAAGCCAGGAAGATGAGAGCCAGCCACTAGAGGGAAGACAATCAAGCTGGCAGGAAAGGGCTGGAAATTGACCACAAGAAACCAGAGGGCCAGGAGAGAGTAAAAGAAAGCTAGCTCATGCCATAAGGCAGCAAAACATCCCCCCCAACACCCTCACTACCACCCCCACCCCCCATCCCACACACACCTACACCCACAAGAGTTACTCATACAGTATAGGGTCAAATAGGAAAAAAGAGGGGGAAAAAAACTTTATCCTTGGTGGATAAAGAGATAAAAAATTCAAAAAGCCTCTGACTTCATGTATTATTATCTGCCCAAGTAATCAGCCCACCAAACAATCCTCAGCACAGACATACCCAGTCTTCGTACCTCTACAGAGTTCTAAATGCTGTTATATCCCCACTGGTTTTCCTTATAAACACAACTGTTTCTTGCCCATCCATCCAATACATTCAATCATTCATTCAAAGAAAAATTTGAGTGTCTAGTCAGGTACTGTTATAGACCCTGGGGATAAAGCAATGAACCAAAAGGTTTCTGCTTTAGCAGGTAGGGTAAAACTACTAAATACGAAGTCAGACAATTAATTTCACGAACTCATCCTCAAAAAAGTGCTACATACCTCATTGCTGAATATCATCACGGTCACCTTCGAAGTACCCCCCTTGGGAAGCTGTGCCTCGACACCAGTGCCTAGTCCACCTTTCAAAGCAATTTGGAAGTCTTGAATGGCCATCAGAGCTGTCTTCATCCCGCAAATCTGACAATTACATTCACAAACTTGCCATTGTGCTCTTCTGTTGGCAGCACTGTACAAACACTGTAGCGCTTTTTCTAGGATGACTTCACAAAATTGTCTAACCTCGTACGTACACACACACACACACACACACACACACACACATAAACACACTTGTGTGCATATAACAGAAAAATGGTGGCAATACAACCAGGAAAAATAAAACAGGGAGAGGGGTAGAAAATGATGGGGTAGGAAGGAAATGCTATTTTATATAGGACAGTCAGAGAAATCCTTTCTGCTAGATGACATCTGATCAGAGATCTGAGAGAAGTGAGGGAGATAGCCATGCAAATACTGAGGAAAATGCATAGCCAGGAGAGAGCATACTAAGTGTAAAAGCCCTAAGGCAGGGATGTACTTGACACTTTCAAGAGACAGTAGTCAGTGTGGCTGAAGCAGAGTAGCAAGTAACAGGTTAGTTACAGTGATAGGAGATAAAGATAGGAGAGATAACAGAGAACCAGATCATACATGGGGGGACAACTGTACTATCTGTTCTAATATAATGAAGCTTTTAAAAATAAGAACTCTGGTTCCTAAATTCATCTAAAATGCAGTAAAAGCCAAGACAGATACTGGTGGTCACAAAGTCACGTATTTAATGTATATTCTTAGTTTAGATGTTACCTCAACAAATTTAGTTTTAGAGTTTCTCTGTAGATAGCTAATTAGAAGTTGCAAGTAAGAAAGGAAAACAAGTAAAACCTACAGGAAGAATATACTGACAGCCATTTAAAAACTAATTGTTGAGGGGAACAAAAAAAAACCCTTTAAACAGTAGAAGCTAAAAACCAGAAAAAGCTCCTCCTTGAATAACACTTAACATAGGACCCAAAGCCAAGATATCATCTAACAACTGACTGTCTCATCCATAACAATGATGCTTAGTTATCAATAACTGATATAATTATGCTCAGCATTCTCAATTTAAAATGGCAGAATTATAGTACAATATTACTTTCATAAAATGTGTAATTGTTAATAATTCTATAGCACTTACCAGGTTCTATGTTGTTTTAAGTGCCTCACATATATTAATCTTTAATCTCCCCCTAATCCTACAATATGTAATTTTACTACCCTTATTTTGCAGATCTAGAAACAGACTGAGACGATGTTATATAACTTGCCTGAAATCAGAAAAATAACTATGCTTACAAACACATGTGAGTCATACTGTACACAGGAAAGAATAAAATTTCAGACACCAAAATGTTAATTGTGGTTATCTCCATGTGGTGGCAGCAGTAGTAATATTTAATTTCTTCTTTGTGCTTTTAAAAATATTTATAGAACATTTTGCATTTAAAAAAAAAAGAAAGAAAGGGGAGTAAAATTCTGCTTCTGCTAATGATAGAGTAAGCTCATATCAGGCCAATTACCTTGTAAAAAACAAGTACAAAGTCTGTACAAAAATATAAAAAACAGTTACACTGGAGTGGTGGTATTCATCGCAGTTATGTACTATAAAGTTGCCACAAACACTGAATTAGCAAATACTGTACACACACACATATCTCACATAAATTATAATCTTATATCCTAAAAATAATTCATCCTGGTGGATTCTACTTCCTTTATTTTACAAAAGAGAAAACAAGATTCAGAGGTGTTAAGTAACTTGCCTGAGGCTCCCCTACTCATAAGTACCAAAACTGGGTTTCGAATTCTGTCCAACTGGCTCCAGAGCTGGAGATTCCTGCACTATACTGCACTGTCCTCCACTATCTCCAACCTCTGGTCAACACTGTATGAAAGCTGAAACAAGGAGGCAGAGCATCATTGCATGTTTACGGACGCTGGAAACGTATGAGGTCTGACAATTAAGTTCATGAACTCACCCTAGAAATAGTGCTACGTACCTCATTGATGAATATCACTATAGACAACTTCGAAGGACTCCCCTTGGGAAGTTGTGCACCAACACCAGCGCCTAGTCCACCATTCAAAGCAATTTTAGAACTCTTTTTCTGGAATGGCCATCAGAGCTGTTGTCATATGACTTTTGACATCTTGAATGTCATCAAAATGGCTTCCTTTCATTATTTCCCCTACCTTTAGGTAAAGAAAAAGTCATTGGAGGCCAGATCAGGTGAGTGGGGAGTGTTTCAATATAGTTATTCGTTTATTGGCTAAAACTCCCTCATAGACAGTGTGGTATGAGCTGGTCATGCAAGAGCCATCAGTTGTTGATGAAAAGCTCAAGTTGTTTTCATCTAACTTTTTCACGCAGGCTTTTCAGCACTTCCAAATAGTAAATGGGTTGACCGTTTGTCCAGTTGGTACAAATTCATAATAACAATGCCTCTGGTATCAAAAAAGTTTAGCAACATCGTTGTAACTCTTGATTTGGACTGACAGAATTTTTCTGGTTGTGGAGAATTGGCTAACTTCCATTGTGCACTTTGATGCTTTGTTTCAGGGTTGTATTGGTCCAGTCATGTTTTATCACCAGAGATAATACAGCCCAAAATATTGTCTTGACTCTCCAAAGGGTCCTGGCAAACTTTTCTGTCCTTTGCTTTTTTCATCAGTGAGTTCTTTGGCACCATTTTTGCAAACACCTTTCTCATGCCAAGAATTTTCAGTTAAGATTTTCCTAACTGTTTCTCTATCAATGTTTACTTGGTCTGCTATGCTTCTCAGTCAGCTGAAAATTTTGACACACAATTCAACAAATTTTTGTAATGTTTTTGTCAGTTCTATTCATCATTGGCCGCCCTGAGCTCTCTTCATCAGTGATGCTTTCTCTGCCCTCAGAAAAATGTTTAATCCATTTGTACACTGCAGTTTTCTTCACGGCATTATCTCCGTAAACTTGGACTAACATGTCCCTGATTTTACTTCCACTCTTGCCAAGTTTAACAAGAAATTTAATGTTTGTTCATTGCTTTAATTCAAGCTCCAACATTCTCATGACGTCACACAAAAACACGCAACAACAATAATAAATGCCAGTCAGCAAGACATCACTACGTGTCAACATGAACACAGCTGTGAGAAAGAGATATACCAAGGGTATGAAACCTGAGTTGTTTATACAGAGCTGCCAATGTCTGCGCATGGTGGCAAGTTCGCCAACTTAATTATCAGACCTCATGGTGTGTCAGACTCTAACTTCTTGCTGCTCTGCACCTGTCTCCAAAAACCATGTGTATTGATTTTGGGATTACAAATAAAATAGAGGGAGTGAAATTCCAAATATGAATTCATGAATGATAAGGACTGACTGAAATGAAGGCATTATAGAACAATCTATAAAATGGAAGAAAGCTGATACTTGGAAGAGAACAGCACTGAGTTAGTTTCTACTTTTTTATAGCTCTTCACCTGAAACTACCCCCAATCATTAGTGCTGGCAGTGTGGATGGGAGAAGGGAGAATAGTAAAAGTTTTGATAAAGCTGTAGTCTTACTGGTTGAAGAATCAGAACTCAGAACTCAGAGATTGGGATTACCGTAGTAGCTGGAAAGTAGGAGGGGAAATCTGAACACTAGAGTGAGAGAGGTGTAGCCCCAGAAATTCAATAAATAAAATCTGCCCAAATACATGACTGACCACTAAACGATGCATACATGGTCACAATCCAAACAGCTAGCTAAGGCAAAAAACTGAAGACATGCCACCTGTGGTCAACTGTAAGAAAAAGAAAATATGAAGTTTAAATACATTCATGGTAGTGTTAGCTCTGAGAAACGTTTTTGAAAAGAGAGAAAAAAGAAAACAATACTTTTCATAGAAACATAACAATTCAAAGACCCCACAATGTATTGTTCCCAATGTCTAACAAAACAGCCCCAAATTAGTAGACATATGAAGAAACAGAAGATGTTACCTATACTCAAGAGGAAGTACAATCAATGAAGACTGACTTTGGATGACCAAAATGTTGGAATTAGCAGATAAGAATTCTAAAGTAGCTATTATGACTATACTTGAAGTAAACCAAAGTATGCTTACACACTGCCAGTTTCTGGTTCTGCACATCAGAAGCTTAAAAACTAACACTTCATCCTAACAAGTAAAAAGCTGTACAAACCCATAAATTAACAACTCTTCTTAGATCCATCAAAGAAGTGAAGGGAAACTGCTGATTCAGAAATTAAGAGAAACAGGCAGATAACAGAGAATCATAACTTACAGATGTGAAGAAAGCTCTGCAGAACAAGTGACAGGGTAAGATAATCTAAATTGTAATGCTGAATTGCTAGAGACTCAGTTTAGACAAGTCTCAGAGTTAAAAATTTTAGGGGTATCAAGTCCTCACTTAACACTTTTGATAGATTCTTAGAAATGTAGAAAAACTATGTATAATGAAACCAATTTTACCACAGGCTAACTGACACAATAAATAAGAATTAAATACTGATGGCCTCTCATCAATGTTATAACAAAACAATGTTGAATGAAATGACATTATTTAAGGACCTGCTGTAAAATGATTCCAGAAATATATAAAGTGAATAATATATCATTAACAAGTGAAGTTTACTTCACAGGAATTCAAGGGTGATTTAATCAATGTATTTTAACCATGACCTAAATAATGTTTATAAAATCTTTAAAAATGAAAAACTATGTGATTATTTCACTACACACAGAAAAACTATGTAAAATATCCAACAGCCATTCCTAATAAAAATCCTCAACAAATGAAGAATAGAAAGGAACTACCTCAACCTGATAAAGGGCATCTACAAATCTACAGAGCTAATCTCATAACCACTGGTGAAAGACAACCCTGGGAGATCAGGAAGAAAAAAGAACTTACTCTCTCACTAATTCAATTCAGTATTTTCTGGAGGTTCTGACCAGTACAATAAAGCAAAAAGAGAAAGCAACTGACATTCAGATTGAAAAGGAAGAAGAAAAACTATCTTTACTTGCATATGGTGTGATAGTTTATGTAGGAAATCCTAAAGAAACTGCAAAAAAGCTACTAGAACTAACAAGTGAGTTTAGTAAGATTGCAGGATAAAAGGCAATTAAAATTCCATTTTAAGTCTATATACTATCAGCCAAAATTGTAAATTAGATTAAAAGTACCACTTACAACAGTGTCAAAAAACAAAAAGATGAATTTACCAATAAATGTTTGAAACTAGTAGACTTAAAAAAAAAGAGAGAGAGAAATTAAAGAAAACCTAATAAAGGGAGAGCTATACCACGGCAATGGGTCAGAAGATTATCACTAAGATATCAATTGTTTTCCAAATTAATGTAGAGACTCATTATCTCTACATTAATGGGAGATTATCCTATAAAATTTTCAGACTTAGTATAGATGTAATGATCAACACAATATAAAATTGGGTTATGGATAGACATGCAGATCAATTTCACACAGTAGAAAGTACACAAATAGACCCCAACTTGTATGGCCAATGGATTTCAACAAAGGTGCCAAAACAATTCAATGGAGAATGAATTGTCTTTTCAGATAACAGTCCTGAAACAAATGGACAAGGACATGCAAAAAAAAAATCAATCTCAACTTTTCCCTCTGAGTATATACAAAAATTAACTCAAAATTACTCATAAACCCAAATATATAACTAAATACTGTAATAAAATATCTAGAAGAAAATCTTTATGCTCTTTTGTTAGGTATTCTTTTTTTACATGGGACACAAAAAGCATGTGTCATAAAGGAAAACACTGAGAACTTATTAAAATTTAAAACTTTCGGCCTTCAAAAGATACTGTTAAGAAAATTAAGACAGGGGCGTTCCCTGGTGTTATAGTGGCTAGGTTTTGGCATTCTCAACGCTGCTGCCTGGGTTCGATTCCCAGCCAGGGAACTACCACTACCACCACCCCCCCCCAAAAAAAAAATAAGAAAATGAAGACAAAACACAGGCTGGGGGGAAATAATTGCAAAATAATCTAATAAAGTACTTTTATCAAGATCTGTAAAGAATATTTACATTTCAAAAAGACAACAATTTAAAATGGATAAAAGATCTAAATAGACAATTCACCAAAGATTATATACACATGTCAAATATGCACATTAAAAATATTCAACACAATAGTCACTGGCAAAATCAAAATTAAAATAACAATGAGATATTATTAAACACTCAGTGCAACGGCTAAGATTTTAAAATATGACAATACCAAGTGCTGCCTTGCTCTGGGACTGCATAATGATAGTCAGTTTAGAAAACAGTGTGGCATTATTTTTTGTAAAGTTAGATATCACTTACTATGAGCAAGCAAACACACTATTAGGTATTTATCCAAGATAAATAAAAATATATGTCACTTAAAGACCTGTACACAAATGTTTAAAGCAGCTTTTTCATGCATAACTGCCGAAAACTGTAAACAACCTAAACTTCTGTCAACTGGTGAATGGATAAACAAGCTATGGTACAACCAATCCATGGAATACTGTTCAGCAATAACATCCAACAAGATGGTTGAACCTCAAAAGCATTGTGCTCTATAAAACAAGTTAGACACAAAAGGTTACATACTGTCTAATTCTCTACATGAGATTCTGCTAAAACCAAAACTATCAGGACAGAAATCAGATTAGTGGCTGCTAGGGGATGAGGGTAGTGAAAGTACTGACTATAAAGGGGCATGAGGATAACAGAAATTTTCTTCATCTTGGTATCAGTAGTGGCTATAAAACTAAACACGTTTGTCAAAACTCATCAAACTATCTACCTAAAAGAGTGAATTTTTACAGTATATAAATTGTACCTCAATAAACATATCCAGAAAAAAATGAGTGAAGGCAAGATAAAGACCTTTTTGGATAAAAGAAAACTAAGAGAACCCATCAGCAGCAAATCTGCACTTTGAGAATGATAAAAAAGTTCTTCAGACTGAAGGGAAATGGTATCACGTGAATACTTCAGATTTCCAGAAAGCAATGAAAAGCACAGGAAAGAAGGAAGGAAGGACGGGGGGTCAGCGGGGAGAGAAAATAAATTAGAAATATGTTTTTCCTCCTAAGTTCTAAAAAATATATGTGACTATTTAAAGTAAAAATTAGATAATTTTACTGTGGGCTTTCCAGTGAAAACACATATATTACATAAATAATAGCATAAAGAACTGAGAAGAAAGAAAGAATAAACAGACAGAACTGTATGGCTGCACAAACCCATGGACAGCTCAGAATATTTTTTTCTCTAAACAGAAATTAACTGTTGAGTAGTTAGTTACCTAACTACTAAATCAACCCTAAATTCCTATAAGAACAGTATTAATAGCCCTATTTTACAAAAGAGTAAACTAAAGCTCAGCAATATTACATAGTTGTCCAAAGTCAGAGAGTCCAAAGCAGCAGATCTGGGACTAGACCTGGGTCCACCTGACTCTGAAGCTCATGATTTGTTCAAGAAACCACCCAGCCCTTCCCAATTATCTCCTGTCTGTGTATATGTGTGGGCGTTGTTCAATAATATGGTCTATATGAAGAAGTTCTATATCCTTTATAAAACCTTGGTTGGAATAATTCTCTATAATTCATATTATTCAGTGTTTCCTTCATAAGAATTTGAATGACAAATTTTCTCTTAGATTTCAGTGTCAAAAGAAGTACTTACTTAAAAAAAAAAATCACATTCAACCACTTGTCCACTCATTAAACACTATGATGAGTAGAAAGAGGGATTCGTACAGTCCCTACTCTAAAGGAGCTTAGACATAATGAAGTGTGTACATAAATAACCATGAAGTATGGTAATTAGTAATGTGCTTCTCTTTAATTAAACAAAACCCCACACAACTCATTATATTTCCCTTTGTTTTGAATGCCAAAGTTGAGAGTAAATTTAATGTTTAAGTGCAATACTCATTTCACCTCAGGTTCGAGAAGAGAGAAACTTACCTGATCTTTTTATTCTATGACTTTATATTTAACTGTCCTAGTGTATATGTGTCCTATCTCAATCTATCTCAAATCCTTCTGTGGAAGCAGGAAGAATATATAATATATAAACAAACAAGTAAAGAGGGTCTGGATTAATAACAACAAACCGAATCTAATGAATACAAATCTTTATCTTTACATAGTATACCAGAAACATTCTGGGTTGGTTGGAGGATGATATAAGGTAGTCTGTTGAAAACACTTTGAAAACTGGAATTCTAGAAACATTTTTTGAATGGGAGTACTATTTTTACAATTTTTCATAGATGTTATAGGAGCTCTTAAAACCTATACTGGATTTATATTTAGAATGCATAAGTTGGGAAAATGACAAATGAAAATGGGGTATGGCTGGGTAAATGGTGTTCTCAAGGGCCAACACAATGTAAATAATGTGAATTTTGTATAGCTTCTTTGTTTCTACAGCTTTAGGGGGCGGTGGTGAAGAGCACTAGACTACCATTACTCTGCCCTTTTCACATCCTGAGCATCATAATTTGCTAGTGCCTCTGCAATGATATATGCCAAAACTTTAAGTGCCCTATGATGCATGTCATTGGGACCTGCACTGAAACACATCGAACTTTTTCAAGTAGTGCTGGATCACTTGATTCTCCACTCAGTTTTGGCTTCCCTCCCACTCCTTCAGAATTTCTAGACAAGAAGTGATCTTGTTATCTCAGAAGTTGTGTTTTTGATTAACATAAATAGAAGAGCAGAAATATTTTAAATATGCTTATTATTAGCTTTTCTCTAAGAAAGGTCTAACATTTGTGCTTGTTTTCTTCTACAGGCAATACAAAAGATCCTTAGTTATTCAAGTGGGATCTGTTCTCCAAATAGGGAAATCCATAATGTTATAATATGCTGATAGTAAAGGGAGAAAGGCAGGAGGAGGTAGTAGGGCACATATATATACTACCTTCTGTCCCTAGTTCTCTTTGATCCTGTTCTTCCTACTTTAAGTTAAGGAATGGCTAGGAGTCCACTGAAGCACAAAAATAATATGAAAATATACTAAGAAATGTCCTTTTCTATCACTAAGAAGCTAGAAGATGTAAACTAAGTCAATCACTCTGGATTTTGCTTTCACCTATAAAATAAATTAAGCTAGATCTTTAGTAATACTTCCTTTAGTTAAAAAAATGCAATGAATTCAAAACAAAAGTTACAAAAGAATGCAGAGACACTCTTGTCCCCCGCAGCCCCTTCTAATACCCAATAATGCTTGCTCTGCACACTCAAAAAAATTAGCATTCCTATTCACAATCTGATTGAGTTAATTCACACAAGGTCTAAATGAGACTTAATATCATAAGACATTTGAATTTTTAAAAAGACCAGTTAAACCATATGCATTTCTAATTAACAGAACTTGGTGGTAGGTATAGTCAGAGGGTGAGGGAAGAAAAAATAAATACAAGTATCTTTGAGCAGAGAGGCTCCCAATGGTCCACTTTTGGTTTACTTATCTTACCTTCCTGTTCCTCAATTACACTTCCAACTCCAATTTTCAGAAAGCACAATTAACAAAAACAGCTATAAACACCCTCCACATTCTTGAATCTTTATTTTCTCCTTTTGATTTGGCTCCCACTTCTTTCCTCACTGCTAATGCTTCCAGGAGGTAAAATAGGCAGTATTACAAGAGTATTGTAGCTGCACATTTAGCCATATCTGCCTCATCACAGGGCCTACACACACACACACACACACACACACACACACACACACACCACAAAATCACTGGAAGAAGAATGGAAAGAGGAAGTACATGGAGTGGGGAAAAATGATGGAGAATAGCCAGTGTTATTGCTTTTTAAGATTTATGATGGGGAAGAAATATGGGAAACAGAAAGAGAAGTAATAAATGAAGGGGAGCGCATGGAGTCACCTCTAATTAAAGCAACAAGGAATAGAGAAGTGAAGTACCAAAGTAGGCGGGGATATAGCTGAGGAGTTACGTTCTGTTTTGGGGTTTGTTTGGGTTTTTTATGGTTTTTATTTTTCATAAAAGTGTATATACAATGAAGAATGAAGAAAGTAGAATTGGTGATAAAGGCAGTGAAAATGGAGAAGAAAACAGAGAGAGAAATGATGAATAGGTATGAAATTAGAAATACAGAAAACAGGGAGTTCCCTGGTGGTGTAGTGGCTTAAGGCTTTGGCGTTGGCGCTGTCAACGCTGCAGTCTGGGTTCGATTCCCAGCCAGGGAGCTACCCACATACAAAAAAAAAAAAAAAAAAAAAAAAAAAAAAAAAAAAAAAAAAAAAAAAAAAAAAAAAAAAAAAAAAAAAAAAAAAAAAAAAAAAAAAAAAAAAAAAAAAAAAAAAAAAAAAAAAAAAAAAAAAAAAAAAAAAAAAAAAAAAAAATAGAAATACAGAAAACAGAAAAAGAGAGGATTCAGAATGGGAAGCAAGAATAAGTGAATGTATGATCCAGTCAGAGAGAGAATATAATGGATTTTATAATGGTGGCACACACAATCTGGCAAGCAGAAATGGGAACACAGTGAGGAAAGAAAAAAAAACAAAACAGAACAAAAAACAACCAACCAACCCAGAGTAGAAACCAAGAATGAGAGAGCAGCAAAGACAAGAAGAAAAATTGGAGCCAGCTGGGTTATAAACCAACAGCATGTGTGTTTCTGTTTTGCTTTTTGTTTATTCTTTTAAATAGAACACAAAGTAGCAAGAGGTCATGATAAAGACCACAACCACCTGGGGCATGTTTTCATTGGCCTTTTAATGTACTGCAGGAAACAGAACCCCAGAAAGAGAAAGCGGGTGGGGAGGGGCAAGTAAGGCAAATCTGACAACAGGAGGCAACACAATATGAGCTCAGTGGGTAGACCTCTCAAGAATACAGGTTTGTAAGCAGGACATTTCAGGACTCCTCTAGCACATGGTAGGCATAAGAATTTCATAACACACTAAAGGTCAACATCAATTAATTCAATGTAAAACCTTTACTGATGCCTCTTCTTTCACTCTATCACCCGTCCTATCTAATAAACGAAGCTCGGGTCTTACTTGATTCTTTCTCACTAATCCTTCAAATTTATTTCCTCTCTCCCTCTTCCCTAAGATACTGTGCTAGACGGACACCACAGAGTATGCAAAGTGTGAGTGAGCTGGCTCTCCATCAGGAGCTCTCAATGGAACAGAGGAAGCAGATGAACACAAATTACTTAAAACATACATTCTGTGAGTACGCCAGTAGAAAGTAACCTCCCCTGTAATTAAATGCTTTCTCGCTTCCGCCATCTAACACTTTCTACCTTCCATAACAGTCATCCCTTTTAAACTATAAACTCTTTTAAGGATCAGGATTTTCCTTTTCTGACCAGTTTTGTATTCGACCCAATCTAGCATAAGATCTTATTCTTACTGTGTGTTCAACAATACTGTGATTTCTAATTTGGAATGAGAGGCCTCATGGAGAAGACATATTTGGCAAGATCTTAAAACATGAGCAACCCAGACAGACATGGGGCACTGCACTGCAAAGGAGCATAAAGTAGTCTTAGGGGAAGAAATAACAGTAAGTCCTTCTGTGACAGGGCAGCAGTAGCCAAGAAGAAAGAGAAGATGAGATGGCCTAGAACGGACCAGAAAAAGGAAGACAGAGACCACTAGGCTCACACATAGGTTTTGAAATGCAATGCAATTACCATTTAAGCTTTAAGACAAATTTGTGTTTTAAAAAGATTACTCTTACTGTAATACCAAAGAAGTGATATTTAAGCTGGGTCTCATAGGATGACTAGGAGCTCCTTTGAGGAAGGGCTCTTCAAGGAGATGAAATTAAATGACAAATAGTATGATAACATAAAAGGTCACAACAGATTGTGGGATTAGTCTGAGAGGTCTGGACCTTCTGAGATATCGATACAGAGTGGCTAGAGAACAGAGTATTCAGAGGAAAGAGATGTTAAGACTTGAAAAACTAAAGCTAAGACTGTATCATGAGGGACATAAATGGTTTCTCATTTGATTACAAATTTTATAATTTTTCAGGGAAGAAAAGCCCCCACATTGCCTACAGAGTCTTATCATCAAATAATGGGTGATTCAACAATTACTAATGATGACAGTGTCAACACCACTGTTCACATATTCAATGAGACACTTGCCTGGAGTAGATAAAGTCTTTACAATCCCACTTCAGAACATTTGGTTGCTATATTAAAGAGAACCATTTCTAGTTGTCACAGCCCCAGATCTTACAGATCAGATTCCTGGAATATTTTACAAACAAAACAGTAAATCCAGAATAGTGTAAAGGTTATTTTGACTTTCCAAACAGAGAGGACTACTGGGTGGGAAATAAAAGTCAGAACATTCATTGGGATGAATTGTTTTAAATTGTTAGAGCAAATCACATAACAGTGAATTTTTTTGGATATTACACACTTAATGACAACTCTATATCTCTGAATTCATGATATTGGGAGGCATGGCATTTTTGATTTATGAAAATGTTCATTATGTTTTTCCTCCCAAACTACACTCCATCACTCAACACAAGCTAACATCAAGTGCTTTAAATAACAACACTTTCAATAATATGAACTCTGTTCTCGCTATACTTTAACTTCCTGTGTCTTTGACATATTCAAGAAGTGAAACTCATGCATAGCATGTTTATATTATTCCTTCTGTAGTGAAAGCTCACAGACAATGTCAGGTCTGGAGAGATAAGAGCTGCTTCCAGGACATGAATTCTCATGAGGATTAGGCAACCACCATCTGGGGCTCTAGAGTTTATCTGTAGCAGCTGCCTTCAAAGTGTCACACTAGAAAGGGGGAGAAAAGTCTAATTCTAAAGTGTTTAACAACTTGCTCTACTTTGGCTTTGATTATTGTTCTGGATTGTTCTTTTTCCTCCCTTACAAGAATAAAATACAACAGAATAACCTCCTCTTAATAAAACACAACCAAATTAAAACAGCGTTATGTATTCAAATAACAAGCATATGATGCACTCAAATTTTCTTAACGTTACAAAATGTAACAATATGAATTTTAATAACTAGTTATTTTAATAATTACCCAACAATTACCTGATATCATTAATAAAAGTTTAATCCTTAAAAAATGTGGATACTAGTAAAATTTTAATTTCTACTTTAAAAAAAAGGTAAGATTGTTGTAACAATTTAACAATATCCCAGATTATTTCTGGAGAATTTTTAATGTCCTCAAATGACATTAAAATAATCATAACACTAAATTTTGTTAAACAGAAAGTAAATATTGATAAATCAAATATTTATATAAAAGAACAGGGAGCTCACAAATGAACACTAGGAGGAAAGTTAATTTTAAATACTCAGTTTTAAATAGTAACCTCTAAAATTGATTAATATATTTAACATTTATAGTGCTAAAATTGTCACAATAAAACAGAGATATTAAAGAAAAATTTAATAGAAAATGTGAAACAAAATATTTTCTAAGAGTTCTACTCCAATAAATCTCAAAATCATTGCACCACTAAAAATATGCCTATTTCTCAAAATTAGGTTCTCTTTTCAATCAAGTATTCTTTTACCTGTTGTAGAATAAGTAACCCCTGTTCATTTCAATATCCTTTGGCAAAGGACTTATTAAGTAGGCAATATTATTATGAGTCTTATCAGAGATCTGGCAAAGTGGCTGCATCTACAGATAAAATTCCACTTTAATAAATTGCTTTGTAAGGAAGAATGGTTTTCTTTCATCATTAATTCAAAATACCTAACAAACTTACTTCTGTGGGGGACAGCATGACCTAGAGACATAAAAAGCAGGTTTTGGCATGCCAAAATCATACCATTGGTGGATTATATGATTTCTGAGATAACGTTCATACCCAAACATCTACATGTACATTCTAGTCCTGGTTTTTGAAGTGCCTTCACAATTTCTTCACTTTAATCAAATACAGATAACTACAAACTCAGCACATTTAAACCTAAATTCACAATCTTATCTCTAAACTGGCTCTTCCTCCTAACTTCATTGTATCTGTCAGTGGTAGAACCTTTTTAAAAATCCCCCAACTTTGCAATCTTAAAACTCTTTTATTCTTCTCATCATCAACCCTTTTATTGAGTCATCAAGCCCTGTTAAATCTTACTTCAAAATTATTTTGGCAATATTTCATTTGTTTCAATATACTGTTACCAACCTAGTATAAGTTACTCCTCAAACTTTGGACTAAATTAACAGTGGTGTTAAGTAGTGTCTCTCCTACCTAACTCGCCACTTATGGTTTAAAATGCCATTCCCTTTTCTCCACATAGTCAAAGTCTCTATGTAGCAGATTCTCCAGAATTCAAACTCAGTTGTTTCTTTCTCTAGGCAACATTCCGTATTTACCCCATAACAGTTATCTCCAACTCTGCTGAACTTCTACATTAGACATAAAACACACTGGTTTGCATAATCACATCACAAATATTACTTCTGGTGGTATTTTTTACGTACCTGAAGGAGATGGAAAGAGAATAAACACACCCAAAAAACTGTACTGTATTTTTTTCCTGAAATATCTACAATGGCTTATAAAATAAATATTTGTTAACTAAAATTTTTAAACAAAATCATTCAGACATGTAGGTATGCTATGTGATATGCTTTATAAGGGCTTTACCTTTATAAAAGATAACAGCATCCAAGAAATCTGAGTTCTAGTTCTACAATGCCTAAGAGGAGGCAGTGATAACGATCCAAAGACATACAAAGATACCCTCAGAGTAAAGAATCTGAATATGTATAATAACTGCTTATAATATTAGGTATTTGTTTACAGGGTGATTTTTCTCTTAAATTCCTTATATTTGTTAGAGGTTCAATTTGTTACTCAAGCTGTGGATTTATGGGATTTACATCCTTAAAACCATTTCCAGCATAATTTCACACAGAAGCCTTCCTGAAGTTAACCAGAACAACACCCAAAATAAATCTTCCCATTGAGAAGAACAAATGCTCCATGAAAATAATGAATACATCATTTAAACTTAAAGCATGTCTGTGCAAACCCAAGCTCCACCCCAATCCTCCAACTGCCACTAGAGTATTAATCTAACCTCACACATTCTCTATTACTTATTCAAATGTGTTTCCTGAGTACCATTACTCAAAATAATTCAATTCCCTATATTAAATCCTCAGATTTTACTCAGCTTGCTTCCTCCCTACCCGCATAATCTAAGATTCTTGCTCTTGAATTGTAAGGCTCTTTCTATTTAACTCTGTACTACCCTACCCACTTACTAAGTAGGCTATAAAGTCTCTCAGTATAATCTTTTAAATCACAGTGAAATTAAGTACTTCAATCTGGATTCCAACCATCATCCAACTGTCGAATACAAACACTGACCCCAAAAAACAAGGGTAATACCTCTCTATATATTTAAATGCCATTATGGTACAAGTGATATATATAGAGAATAGCATTTGTATAATTTTTAGCATCTGTACTCAATATATTCACATTAATATGAAAACTGAACACCAACTACAAGGTCAATCAGATTCTAAGGTTTACAATGACCCTAGGAATATAGATAAACATTCTTTTTAAAAAAAATTTATTTGTGACATTGATTAGTAAAAATTACCTAAGTTCCAGGTATATGATTCTACATTACATCTTCTCTGTGCTGTATTATGTGTTCATTATCCAGAGTCAGTTCTCTTTCTATCACCTTATATTTGTGTCCCTGTCCCTTTTCCCCCACACCCTCCCCACTTACCCCTCTGGTAACTACTAAATTACTGACTGTATCCATGAGTTTTGTTTCTTGGTTGCTTCCAATTTTATGTCAACAATCCAATAAATTTCTCCTTCCCTTTTCCTTATTTTACGCACTCTCCCATCCCTCCTCCCATCTTAAAGAAGTCCCTCTAACATTCTTTGTAGTACTGGTTTGGTGGTGATGTGTTTCTTTAACTTTTCCTTATTTGAGAAGCTCTTTATCTGTCCTTCAATTTTGAATGCTAGCCTTGCTGTATACATTACTCTTGGTTGTAGATCCTTGGTTTTCATCACACTGAATATTTTCTGCCAATCCCTTCTGGCCTGTAAAGTTTCTGGTGAGAAATCAGCTGATAATTGAATGGGTGTCCTTTATAAGTTACTACTTGCATTTCTCTGTTTTTAGAATTTTTTCTTTTTAACTTTTGCCATTTTAATTATGATGTGTCTTGGTGTGTTCTTGTTTGGGGTCATCTTATTAGGGATTCTCTGTGCATCTTGGACTTCTATGTCTATTTCTTTCACCAGGTTAGGAGAGTTTTCAGTCATTATTTCTTCAAATAATTTTTTGATCCCTTGCTTTTCCTGTCCCTTTAGGAACACCTATGATTCTGATATTCTTCCACTTAAAACCGTCCCAAAGGAATCTCAAATCATCCTCACTTTTCTGATTTCTCCTATTTAACTGTTCTCAGTGGGTCTTTTCTGCTGGTTTTTCCTACACATCACTGCTTTGCGCTTCTATTTTATCTAGATTAGTAACTTTTATTCTGTTCTTCATTTAAGTTAATTGTAGTTATTATCTCTCTCTCTGGTCCTTTATAATGGTTTGTAAGTCTTCTTTGATGCTTGCTATCTCTCTATTGAGATTATCATTCAGTTACTTAAGCATTTTTATAATTGTTGCTTTGAGCTCAGTTTCTGATGGGTCACCTGCCCCCATCTCTTTAATTCTCTGGTTGCTCATTTTTTGCAGCATCCTCTGGACCCTCCCAGCTGTAATTTCTTTGGAGTTCGCTTCCGATGTTGGGTAAGCAGAGGTCTGTGTGTGTATGTGTTGGGGGTGGGGAGTGGAATGGCGGCTTTGTTTTCTTCCTGTGGCTCTGGGGTCATGCAGGGAGTTTGGGCGTGATTGCACCTTTCTGCTCTGGGTTTGCCCCGTGCACGGATTCTGCCCTGAGCTTTAGGGTCAGTCCTCTTTGCTGGTCTTTCAAACCCTTCTGGTTGTGGGCCGAGAAACGCATGCGAAGACCCTGCTCTCCTTCTCCTTCCCAGCCCGAGCATTCGCACTGTGGCTCCTCACCACCCAGCTGCTCTACTGGGGCTAATTCTGTACCTCCTGGGGCTAAAATAAAGTGATATCTCATGCCCCACCTGAGTGCTTCCTTTCCTCTGTCCCACAGCCTAAGTGAGGCCCAGATCGCTCTCCAGCCACCTTCTTCCTTCTCCCTCCCCCAGAGGTAGAGTTCCAAGCAGGGACACCGCAGCTGAGTCCCCACTGTTCCCTTTATTTCTCCTTTGTTTAACCCCTACCCGCCTGTAGGTACCTTAATGCCACAAGTGGATTTTTTAGTTGTGATTGTGCATTGTGTAAAGGGTCCTTGGTTGAGGTATAAGTGTTTTATTAGTTGTAATCTCCAGAGGAGTTTTCTGGAGGTACCTCTCACACCATCATTTTGTTGCATCTCTATAGATGAACATTCTTAAATGTCATTTAGGAATATGTATCTGATGACCTGATTCACAAATGGCTTGAAAGGTAAGAAGGCTATCAAAAGGTTAAGACAAGATAGAAAGAAACATTCTGCACAGGAGGGAAAGCAGAAAGAAATGAGAAAGCTGGAAAGCATGAAAATCTGAGAAAAGAATGAGTATTTTGGTTGATGACATGGAAACCAGAAAGTTTGGAATACCAGTGTGAGAAACAGAAAAATCAGTAGTGTGTGTGATGGATTTAAATCATGGAGAAACTGAGCGAGAAGACTCCAAAAGTTAATCCAATAATCCTTACTGAGTGCTGTGTGGTAGGCAGTTTGGTATATACCAAAAAAACAAAGATTCCTGGCAATCCCTATACTCAAGAATTCAAAATCTACTGAGACACATGAAGTCATATTATGTAAATATCACAAAATTTAATACAACAGCAAAATGAGTCAAGTGCTAAAGAGTCATACAAAAATAATTATTTGATGGGTAGGACTGGAAATGATCTCACAAAGAAGATACATTTGAGCCATGTCTTAAAAGATAAACATAATTTCCTCAGGCAGAGACAGAAGAATGGTCAGAGAAGTTACTAGGGCCTTATTTGGAGAGACTCAGTGAGATTGAAAGGGAGGAAAATAGAACACTAAGCTAACAGTAAATTATTCTGTCTCAAAAAAAAGAAAATGAATAACAGTGAGCAATTCCATTCTGGTATACATCCAATAAAATTAAAAAAGAAGTGTCCATGGAAAACTTGTACACAAATGTTTATAGTAGCATTATTCCTAATAGCCAAAAAGTGAAAATAACACAAATGTGCATCAACTGATGAATGGATAAACAAAATGTATTATACCCATACAATGGGATATTATTCAATCATAAAAAGGTTTGCTACATAGTATGGATAAACCCTGAAAACATTAATGATAAGGGAAACAAGCCAGTTATAAGAACCAAATATTGTTTGACTATTTATAGTAAATGTCCAGAAAGGGCAAATCCATAGAGATGGAAAAATTAGTGGTTGTGGGCCTTGGGCTGAGAGTTTTGGGAAGAACAGAACAGTGATGATAATGGGCATGGATTCCTTTTTGACGTAATGAAAATGTTTTAATATTAATTATGGTGATGATTGCACAGTTCTGGGAATAAGCTAAAAAAACATTGACTTGTACACTTTAAATGGGTAAATTATATGGTGTGTGAATTATTTCTTAGGAAAGCTTTTGTTAAAAAAGAAGGCTCTACTGCAGTGTAAAATGTTCAGCAACACGCTAAATACATGTCCACACTCAGAGGCATGGGGCTAATTCTTTGAGGGAAGCATATAAGGAGGTCTGAAAGTGACCTAAACAGCTTTAACTTCCTGCTTTGAGTTTTGGGCTGAAACCACGTCTTGTCTGTCTTGCTATATGAGGACTGTCTAGAAAAAAATCCAGCCACAAATGCTTCTATCTTTTCATATTACATGGCTGGATACTTTCCGGACAGCCCTCATACATCCCTCCACATTAGTACAATTAAACTCTTGTATTAGACATACAGTGAATGCTCAATAAATATTTGTTAATCAGTAGTGCATATAAAATGTAATATGAAATGAGGGGAAAATCTAACAGCATGAGCAGAGTACAAAGTTTAAAAAAGTTATTAGATTTTTCTTCAGACTGCATATATTGGCAGACGACAGTACAGGTGCATATATGCAGGCAGCTGATATCAGTAGGGAAATTCTCTTTTACCCCATCATTTAAATGAACAATTTCAAGAAATGTTTTACATAACAAATGGAATAATTAGTCTTCTGAGATGGAAATATAACTTTCTGAAACGCTTTATTTTGGACTGTTAGATATTAAAATTCAGTACAATTTTCTATTTTAAGAGAATAATTACAGTTGATACAAAAGTAATTTTATTAGAATGCTTGATTGACACAGTACAAAAGTGTAGTAGTAACCATTGGAAAACTTTAAAGTTACAAGTCCTTTCTGAGGCCATCCCAATTATTAACTTAATAAAACACTTTCTCCGTTAGAATGTAAAGATCTTGCTTTTTTTTTTTTAATTTGGGTAATACAAAGACATAGATTTCAATTCATGGTTAAACATGAAATAAGAACTGTGAATTGAAAAACAATTTCACTTTCATTGAAATCAATTCAATGCCTCATTATTAAAAGCATATGTTCATCAATACAAATAAACTTGCATTTCTAAAAGTTTCTATTTGAGGCTAAAACCCTAAAATAGCGCCTAAGTTACACCACAATTCAGCTGTTAAGAAAAGCTAAGTAATGCTTCCCATGACTAAATGGATTAATTCTTTAGCCCAAACACAATTACTGTTCTCCACACTATGCCATTGAACATCTAAATAAGCATCCCAAAGCTTATTTCATTCAAAGAAAAGATCTGGACCAAAGAATAATCCCAATGTATGAAGTTTACATTTTCTGTAAAGTTTTTTTAAAAAGGGAAAAAATCTATAAGTAGTAATCAGGAAAAGAAATGAGTCCTTTTAGACAGGTGTGGGGGATGACATCTATTGACGAACAGATATCTTTGTTGAAGGAGTGCTGTGCAGATTCTAGTAGATGTCTTTTTCTCAAACCCAACTAATTTTTCTTACTTTGTTCCTGAATCTAGACTTTTCCAAAGTTGGCACACCTATTAGCAGTGAAAAGAATAACTCCTTGAAAAACAAACTGTTACGTGAAAAGATATACATTTCATCTGATTGTTCCTACTCTTGCTTTAAATTTTTTCAACTTTAACCATGTATGAAGAGTGCTCTAACAGACGTACTTATTTAATATTCTATTCTCCCATTTTTTTAAACTTCAAAAATATCTAATCTAGTGGTGGGGTCAGGGATGAGAGAGTGGAGAAAACAGACAAACATGTAGCTGTATTCAAATAATGTTTTATGCTCAATGGGTAAAATGAAAGAAAAATAAGTTCAGAGTTATTAATTCTCTGACAATGACAAGTCATCTGATAATGAGATGGACTGGTTTTTTAGTATCTGCTGCTACTAAGATGTTTACACAGAAACTAGGTAACTGTGTCCACTATGTTGGAGAAAGAAAGAATATCTATATGAGGGGGCCTGCAGAGTTTCTTCTTTTTTTTTTTTCCTTTTTGGTAGGGTTTCTTCTGACTCTTCTCCATTCCTCTTTATATCTGAAGTTTTGAAATTATAACTGCTTCATGTCCCTTGGGAAACTTCGACTGTCTAATTACTATTGCAACATCAACTGCTAAGAGAATTTTGAGCTCTTTATAATACTTTTGCATTTAACTAAAGGATTATTATGTTAATTTTCCTATAGCTCTGCCCCAAAAAACTTTCACAAACAATGCAAATGTTATTTTCACAAGATCAAGCTATTTGGCTTTTGTCTCCCAATGAAATGAATGGCAGGGCTTCCCTACACTGTTGGAAACTAGATTGTTGAGCAGGTGGAGTGGTCTATACAACCTTTATGTCATTGCGTTTTCAGGTTTTCTTTTATAGGGCAGAAATGAAAATAAAATGTTGAATTTCTCCCCAGTTTTGCTTGGTGTTTTAGTTCATTAATAGGGGGTTAAAGAGCCTGAACCTCATCTTTAGTAATTGCAGGTATAATGTGATTAAATGGTTATTAATGCCCTTTGGAATTCTAGTTAGCCAGGGGGACAGCTGAGGCAGAAAGCATTTGGGGGAGGAAAGGGAGATTCTTTTCCCAGCCAGAGTTTGAACTCAGAGAAGCATCCCTATGATTCTTATGTACCCATTTTAGTAGTAAGATGGGGAGGGGGAGGTGGTGGTGAATAAATATAGTAATAAAAACATACAGAAAAGGAAAGAAAAATAAAACGAAACAAGTGAAATAAGGAAATGAGAAAAAATGAGAGGAAAATATTTCAATATACTTTCAAAAAATGCACTGATGGAAACAACCAAAATGCCCTGCAATAGATGACTGGATAAAGCAGCTGTGGCACATACACACAATGGAATATTACTCAGCTATAAGAAAAGATAAAATATTGCCATTTGCAACAAAATGGATGGACCTGGAGATCATGCTTAGTGAAATAAGCCAGCCAGAAAAAACAAAAACTGTATGACTTCACTCATATGCGGAAAACTGAAAGCAACAAAGAGAAAAGAAATAAACAAACAAACAAATAACCCATGGACACAATCCATAGTTTAATGTTTATTTGGGGACGAGTAGGACAGGGAGAGGAGAAAGGGGAGGGGGTGGGAGAGGAGGGAGGGGAAGCTAAATATAAGGTGATGGAAAGAGAAGTCACATTAGGTGGTGAACTTATTATACATCAAGTTGACAATGCACTGTAGAACTGTGTGCCTGAAACCTATGTAATCCTTGCTAACAGATGTCACCCAATAAGTCTAACAATAAAAATAAATTTTAAAAAATGCACTGGTGATAAAAAAGAAAGTAAGACCTAATGCACTTCTAGTAAGTCAGCAAAAAGGAAGTTTGCTACAAAACAGCTGTTAGGTATCTGGACTGGAATCTTACTTATGACACGTTTGACAGACACAAAAATAAGATTAAATTATTTTTTACATAGAAAAAGATTTAACATGCTTCTCCGGAAAAGCAAAGATCCCAATGGCTTCCAGTGCCCAAAATATTTTTCTAAATTTGCACTTTTAATGTACTAATAAATAAGCTAGTTTCCTCATGTGGGTTTTAACATGTGTACTCTTAAACAACATGAGACATGAAGAAATGAGGGTGATGGGAAACTCACACCCTGGAATTAAAATTGCTTCACTTATTCTAAATTTTTCTGGCAGTTTCAAAAATATATCAGGAGTTCGAGTCCCAGACAAGATGGAATAAGCACATTCTACCCTGTCTTTCCCACTGAATGCAGGCATAAAACCTGGGCAAAATGCATAAAGCACCTATATAAGAGCTGTAAAGAGCAAACACTAGCAGGCAGACTGGGGAAGATCAGAATTCTAACATCACCAAACTGCTGGTGAATTTACCATTCCCCGACTCTGGCTTAGATTCAACACAGCAAAAACTTACAAGCGAGCACTCAGGCAAACAGAGGGAACTCTAGTTGTGGCTTGCAGATCAGGAAAGCACTCTCCTAATGGTCAAAGTAAAGGAAATTGGTCAGGTTTGTGTTCTTTTCAACATTCTTTTGTATCCCAGACCCCAAGCAATCTTGTGATGCAGTGGAGGCAGCTGACAGCAGCCGCAATGCGGTCTGGAGTCTAAACTCTTTCTCTTCAAGAGGATTTCATTAACTACTGTTGCTTACTTTATTCTGTCTACCTGCTGCTTCATCCCACATGTAGGCAAAGGTGCAAGAAGTATGCAGTAGAAGGAAGTAAACAAAACCCCAACTCTGTGATTGGAGGACCAAAAAAGGAAAGTCCAGGTAACCATCAAAAAGTAGCAGGGAGATTGTAAAAAGAGGGAAGTCCATGAAAAACAATCCCGTTAAGTTGTTTATGAACTTCGGGGCTCACCCTTGACCTGTGCGTGCATGGAGCTAATGCTGAGACAGCATACCACAGATGCTGAGAACGGGACTACGGGAGAGACAACCACCCAGTTTCCAGAGTGGCCGCTGTTTGGCACATGTGTGGGATAGATCAAAACTGTACTGCAAAGGTTCAGTAGAAGGAAGTGATATTAGAACAAGCCACAGGAAGCTGGTTAGAACGTGTAGCCTGAACCCAACCAGACTGACTGCGTACTAAAACCAGCAACATTTACAATAGGATTTAAACAAGACAGCCTAATAACGTAATACTTAAATTGTCTAGGACAGGGGTGTCCAACCTTTTGGCTTCCCTAGGCCACATTGGAAGAATTGTCTTGGGTGACACATAAAATACACTAACACTAATGACAGCTGATGAGCTAAAAAAAAGATCGGTGCATATTTTTTGTAATGTTTTAAAAAAGTTCACAAATTTGTGCTGGCTCACATTCAAAGCCGTCCTGGGCCACATGTGGCCTGTGGGACACGGGATGGACAAGCCTGGTCTAGAATATAGTCCAAAATATTTTGATACATGAAGAACCAGGAAAAGCTCAACCTGTAAGAGAAGACAATTAACAGATGCCAACGCTGAAATAACACAAATGATAAATTTATCTGACAAATACTTTCAAAACTATTATGAAAGTGTCCTAACAAGCAAGAGCAAACAAACACTCTCAGAATGAATGGAAAGATGGGAAACTGTTTCAAAGAAATAAAAGACATAAAGAAAAACCAAACGGAAAAATCAGAAGCTAAAAAATAAAATAACCCAACTGAAAATCCCATTGGACAGGCTCAAGTGCCAAATGTATATGACAGATTAATAGAGAACATCCATTTTGAACAGAGAAAAAAGTATATATTAAAAAAAGAAAACCTAACCTTCAGGAACTTATGATAAAATGAAAGAGCTAACAGACATATCCTTGGTGTCCAAGAACGAAAAGAGAGCATAGGGCAGAAAGAAAAAGTAGTTGAGGAAATAATGGCTGAAATTTTGATGACAGAGAATTTCTCATCAGAAATCAGAGGCCAGAAGAAAGTGGAAAAACATTTTTAAATATTGACAAAAAAGAACTATTCTAACCCAAAATTCTATATTCAAGGAAAATATCCTTCAGGAATGAAGGTGAAATAAAGATATTCTCAGATGGAGAAAAACTAAGAGTATTAATTCACTGCAGCAGATCTGCTCTAAAAGAACTGCTAAAGGAAGTTCTTGAGAGAGAAGAGCAACAGAAATGGTAACAGTCCTTTCCTTGAGATCTTTTAAATATGTTTGTAAACAGAAAGCAAAAGGTGTAACAGTATGTGATGGGGTTTTCAGTGCATGTAAGTATAATACAGAAGATGAAAACTGTATCAAGCAAAGGCAACTCAAAAGAGGGCAAAAAGACAGTAAAACTACCACTTGCATCTTTTAAAGAATGGCAACTGTGTGAAACATCTGATTTCCATAGATCTTTGAAGGCACTAGCCAATTTCCTCATTTCTTTCCATTGATCCCCTCTTCTTCCAAAGCAAAAATAATACCATCAAATAGCTTGTAAGGAGTATCTACTTGTGCATGATATTGTCAAGACCACAAGCTGAAAAGACAAATTCTTTGCCCTTTTAGAAGTTTACAATCTAAACTATTCAAATTCAACATTAAAAAAAAGATAAACAATGGAATTAAAACAAACAAAAAAAGAACTGAGCACTGACTTAAAGACTCAAATAAAATACACATTTTATGCCATAAAATATCAATGTTATTGTTGTACACACACACACACAAAAATCACCGAGGAAAGTTCACTGGGCCACTGTTTTGCTTGTCTTATAATTTAGAATGGCGAGCTACTCCTGATAGAAAAATACTTCTCTTTTTTAAGACAGAGCTCCTTTTGAGTGCCAAACTGGAGAAGAGAATGTTCCATTTTATAAATCCCAGTTAGATTACTGAGGAAGGGAAATTCTTCAAATACTTTGAAGAATTGCGATAACTAATTCCTCATGTAGTAATTAAAGCCTAACCTTAGAAATAAATCATTTCATCTTTAATTCACTCTGTTAATTCCTAAAGATTTTTACTTTGGGCCTGCAGAAAAAAAGACTTTGAATCTGGTACTAGTCTAAGTGTATAAATTTTGTTTAGTGTTAAGCATAACGCATGATAGTCCATAATACTAATACATTCTTAAAATTCAGACAAACTTCAGTTACTGCCAACTGTCCTTGATGTGTTAGTAACACCCTAAAGATTAAACAGTATAATGTCATAAATCCTATTATAGTATATAATCTCTAAATTACATTCAAAGGGATAAAAATATACAGCATATTAATGAACTTTACATTTTTCATAACACCCTTTATACTGAATGTGTGAATCCAGTTACATTGGATAAAAGTTTATGAAAATCATCCACTTCTCATACCTATTAAATAAAATATATTTTGCTCATCCTTAGAATTAGTTACTTTGAAAATAATGTCAGCGTTAGAAGTGGATTAACCTTTTCCACTTCTGCCCCAAATTTCAAGATTTATTTACACGCTATCCACAAGAGGTGAGATAGGAGGAGAAAGTAAAAGGAGTAAATATCTAAACATAAACCAACAACATTAAACTAAGCATATATCATACAGTATGTCTGGAACACATTTTTAACACCCTGAAAGAATAACAGCAAAGTGGGTTTAATAAAAAAGATTACTTCCCACCCAAAAATCCGACCACAAAAGGGAGAGTTCATTTTTCTGAGTAATGGTGGGAAGAAGGGTAAAATAATACAACCACTAAAATAGTATTATATATGTCAGAGAAAACATGCAACATATTTACTGCATGAAATGTTAACAAATTGACTGAAATTTTGAAAAATGAGATGTGAATGGACACCTTTCTTGTAGTGCATTGAACAGTCTCCTCCAAAAGAGCTATGTACAAATCCTAACCCACAGCACCTGTGAATGTGATCTTATTTGGGAGTATCTAATCGAAAGAATATACCTGTTCATCCAACCAGTTTAAGACTCTTTACGCACAAGTCATTTTAATTTCAATTTTTATCAAGTTTATCCCCTTGTACTACTTCTTATGTACAGCATGATGGAAATTTTTATCTAGATATATTTATTCATAACTAATTCATTCCTCTACTTTTTAAATCAAAGATTTAGCTTATACGTAATAAAAACATCTAATGGCAATAATAAACAATAATAAAATCAGCACTACATTTATATATAAGATGACAGCCTCTTTAGGCTCTAGCATACCAAAAATAACAATGAGAATTCCCCTCACCACCCACTACTACTTTAATGGATCTCTAACATAAAACTAATGATAATCTAACACAAGAAAAATAGTTTTATATGCTAAAAAGTTATAATAGTAATCCAAAAAAGAATGAATAATTTCATTTGTAAACTCAAAAACTGCTTAACTTGGCCTCAGCTTTTTTGTATTTTGAAATAAACCCTTCAGCTTTAGTTTAATTTCCTGAAGGCACAATTTCAGATTGCTTGGGCCAAAGATGTCTATTGTTAAGGACATTCCATTCAATGTAAGACACCCACAAAACAACCCAGATATTTATCAGTCCAAGAATGTGTTACTTGTAAATGCAATATATGCAAACTGCCCCTTTAGCAAACCAGATTCACACACTGCTGCAATGCACTATACAATTTTAAACAAATTTGGATATACCATGGCAATTTAAATATAATGTTAAATCTAATTGCCTTCTTTAGAGTATTGACACGATTTCCCTTCAAGTAAGTACAAAAGAGAATAATTCCAGATAGAGAGAGAGAGAGAGAGATAGGTGTCAGGGGACTCAGGATGAGTAAGAGACCAGGAGAGCAGGAACAGGAGGATCCTGCTAAGCCCTACCAGTCAAAAATGAAACACTTCTTATGCTACCAGCTCTGCCATATTTTTTTAAATGCTCGCTTCCTTGATGGAAGCCAATAATGGGAATCTGGAAAACTGCCATTAAAAACAGAGTAAAACAGGAAACAACTTACTTTCTCAGTGATCCAAAACACTGTCTGAATCTTGAGATGACACAGACCAAGTTGACTCCTAGATTTATCCATTCAGTTAACAACATTATTACAAACATTAAGTTGCTACATAATAAGATCTGACACAAAAGCACTCAAGAAGTGTTAGCTGAACTGATATGAACTATATTAAAAGCTTCTGAAATTTACAAAAGTATGCACAGTATAAATGTCAATATAATACATTCTGCTGAAAGACTCCTTTGAGTACCTATTTCTATAGTTACAAAACACATCTGGAATAACACACAATTATAATACAGATACAGTGCAACAGAAGCCCAACACCTAACTAACACTGAGTAGGGAAAGAAGAGTGGCTCAAGGTAAAAGAAGGAATTAAGCTTGCATTTACAAAACTAGAGGGTAAAGAGGGTGCTAGGGCAAGAGTAGAACATACTTGTAGTAGTGTGGTCAAGTGCATGGGCTCTGGAGCAAGACTGCTTGGGTTGAAATTGTAAGTTTCCCACTTCTTAGGGATACTACCTCTTTAGACCTACTTCGTCATCTATAAATGAGATGATAATAGTACCAATTCATTGGGTTGTTATAAGGATGAAATGAATTAATCCCTGTAAAGTGCTTAGAAAAGTATAATTAGTAAATACTATTAGTATTGAAATTGTACTCATACTTGCCTAATAACCTGAAGTACATTATTGTTGGGTTGAACCATATAAAATTTCTATTTTTGTAGGTCAAAACAATTTTAATATCAACAATTTTTTAATGGTTCAACTGAATATAAAAGAAAGAAGTGTGAAAACAACTTGTTAAGAATATCTAGGGGGTTCCCTGGTGGTGTAGTGGCTAGGCTTCGGCTCTCTCAACACTGCGGCCTGGGTTCAATTCCCAGCCAGGGAGCTACCAAAAGAAAAAAAAAGAAAGAAAGAAAAAAAGAATATCTAGGGGACCCAAGTCCTAAAAAACTATAAGTTAAATCCAGCAATGTACTCACATAGCAGCTCTAAAATAAAACTGAAGAAAAGTGATTTCTACAGCAGGTTTAAAACAAACCACATTTCAAATAATAAAGCATACGATTCAATATGACTGACCTCCAAAGCAACCAATATGTTAAGAGTGGATTGACTTTGAAAGCTGAACTAGTATTTTATATTCAAATATCTATTCTCTCTCCTCTGAAATACAAAACGAATGTTCTCACAATTTCCAAAGGCACACATTGTACTGTTATTTATTAAATTTTAAAAATGCCTAATTTTGATCACATGAACCTTTTACATAGTGAATGCTGATTTGTAAGCTTTTTAATGCAAAAAATGCTAAGAAAAAATTTTAATTAATATAATTACTAGGATATATTAACAATTCATAAATATTCATACTGATTTTTAATATATAATTACTCTTACTTTTCTAAATATTTCCAGCAAGATAAAATTATACAATTTAACAGTGTCTACAATCTACCTTAAAGCTTGTCAGTCTCTCAAACTGAAATTAAAACCTTCAAAAATGATAGCACAATTTCAAGACAGCCTGATACTGCACAAATCTGTTTTAAGTTTCTACAACCTAACTATGGATCTTTAAATGATATGTTAAAATATGCAAGTAAAAATGATAAAATATACTTCTATGATTACTACATCAGATTACAGTCTTACATATCAAAGACAAATGATAAAGGCTAGTTCTTCTAGTAATAAGCTGCCTATAAAGCAGCAATTTATATATTAATATTTCACCCTCACCCTTTTAAAAATATAATTGAGATATAAATCACATACCATAAAAATCACCCTTTTAAACTGTACAATTCAATGGTTTTTCATATATGACCACTATCTAATTACAGAACATCTTTCAAAAACCCCATACCCAATAGAGTCACTCCCCATTCCTACCTCCTCCCAGCCTCAGGTAACTAAAATTTACTTTCTATCTCTATGGACTTGCCTATTTTGGATATTTCACATAAATGGAATCATGAAATATGTAGTCTTTTGTATCTGGCTTCTTGCACTTAGCATAATGTCTTGGAGATATATGCATGCTGTAGCATGTATCAGTACTTCATGCCTTTTTAAGGCTGAATAATATTCCACGGTAAGAATATTCCGTGTTTCCACATTTATCCACAGGGGAAATGTTCTGAGACCCTGCCAGCTGATGCCTGAAACCTCCAATAGTACCAAATCCTGTATATACTGTTTTTTCCTATACATACATACCTATGATAAAGTTTAATTTATAAATTAGGCATGGTAAGAGATTTGCAACAATAATTACTAATAAAGTAGAACAATTACAATAATATACTGTAGTTAAAGTTATATGAATGTGATCTCTCTCTGATAACCGATCTGATAACTGAGGTGGCTACTAAGTAGCAACATATACAGCACAGATGTGGGCAGGATGGAGTGGGACAGCACGAGACTTCATCACACTACTCAGATGGCACAATTTAAAACTTATGAATTGTTTATTTGTGGAATTTTCCATTTAATATTTTCAGACCACAGCTGACCACACGTAACTGTAACTGAAAAGCAAGACCATGGCTAAGGGGGGACTACTATACCACATTTTATTTATCCATTCATTGACTGATGGACACTTGGGTTGTTTCCTTGCCTTAGCTATTAGGAATAATGCTGCTGTGAAAATTCTTTATCATTCTACCTCCTTTTTGAGGTATATGACAAAGTTTTAAAGTTAAAGCAAACTGCAGAAGTACAAGCAAGTCTCTGCAGACTTTAAAGACCATGATACAATTTCAAGAACAGTATTTTGCCATGTATAATGCGCTCCCATGTACAACACGCACCGTGTTTTTGGCCTAAACTTTCAGGAAAAAAAAATCTTTGGTTTTAATTTTTTAATTCAAATTTTTATTTATTTATATTAAGGTACTTATTTTTTGTATTATAAAGGAATTTTAGTATTTATTTTTTAACATATTATGGTAGAAGAAATTTTATGCTACCAAATAATTACAAAACACAAGAAAAGATAAAAAGTACAAGAAATTTTATGTATAAAATTTTTTTACATATAAAAAAAGATTACTGTATTCCAGGGTATTATTTTGCATGCAGGTATCGTTATTGATTTCTAGTTACACTTTTAACTCATAAGCATAAATAAAAGAATTAAAAACATTTACATTTTTATGGAATTAGTACTACCGTGTATAATGCACATTCGTGTTTTTCCCCCTCATAAATCTGGGTAAAAAGTGTGCATTATACACAGCAAAATACAGTAGTAGCATCTTCTTCAGGTATAGACTCTGCTCTCCTGAGTTCATACTTTCTCATTAAATGTCACCTGAACAAGTGAAACAGGACAGTATCTCATCTAACTTTGCAAATCATGAGTAAACAGAAAGGACAAGGTAATAAAAAAAAGTTACAACATAAAATATTCTAAGTTTCTTATGTTTACCTTATCTGATTTTTAAAAACTTATATATCTCACATTTAACTTAAGTATTTAAATAAGATTAAAGTTATTTGCTACAAAAAATTACAAATTTGTAATTGCAAAACATGTCAAATATATTATTATATTTACCTATCTGTACATTTTTACAATTTTAGCTGTCCTCTTAAGGCACTATGGCAAAAATTTCTGCTAAGTATAGCCAGGATTAACATGATGGATTTGAAAAGATTCAACCCCCAAATATTTACTTATTGTAAATAAAACAACCAAATCATGCAAAATGTCCAAACTGGCAAAACTGATTGGATATTAAGATTTACTGTATATGTTTGGGAGCAAATACTGATTAATTTTCTTAATTAGTTGATTGAAAGTATTTTGATATAGGTTCCAAATATCTGCCTGAAAAATTAAGACTACAGAGTTTTGATTTAAACGGTATTTAATGTGTCCAAGAACCTCTAAATGTTACAAATGGAAACAAGAATTTACAATATATCAATTCAGTAACATTCAAGTCAGTAACAGTTTTGTTTGATCTATGAAAATCAATCAAAATGTTATCAAAATAATGCAAAATTATTCCTCTACAAAAAAATGTTCAGAATACTCTACCACAACAAATACAGCATTCAAAAAAGAAAAAGAAAGAAAGAAAAGAAAAAAAGAAGGTATTTTTTGAGACTGTGAAACTAAACAATTTTTTAAAAACATTGTTTTACTATATACCAAATATACTAAAAAACCACCAGTTTGTAGTGCTGTATTATTCGTGTTAGAATTTTTTTATATCTATATTTTAAATTCAATTTTAGTTATTGAATAGGAAAATTAACAGTGAATGATGAGGATATTTATAGAAGAATTCTGTATTTTAAAATATACTTCTAATAAGCTACTACAGGGAAATTTTTCTTTTTAGAGATTAGTATTCTATAATCTTTCTTTGCTACAATTTTTAACTACATATTTAAACCAATTAAATCTAGTTCATTACATTTATAGAATATCAAATATACCCAGGGTCTAATATTTAATTCAAATTTAATAAATATTTATTGAGTGGTCTACTACACCCCTAACACTATGCTAAGCGCTGGGGGAAAAAAAATAACCCTTTTGGTTTTTCCCATCTTTCTCCCTCGTTGTCCTTACGACCTACACATATAATTACCCGACGAAAGATGCTAGCAGGAGACTACTACCTACACTCATTTAATACACACTTGACTTAAATTTATACTCACGAACTCTAAACTCAAAATTCATATAAATACCAACTATGAAAAAATTCACAAGAATCTGTTTTTCTGTAGAGCACTCATCACTGAGGGGTAAAATTTTTCTCGTACGCATCATGAAGGAAGATCCTTTTTCCATGTTGTTGGCAAAACTGTCAATCATCTTGATGAGCAGCAAATAAATGAATGCCCAATGATGGGATTCTGTATTATCCTTAAAAAAGAAATCCATCAACTAAACATCAACAGGTAAATGTTTATACTCGACAGCCATCAATTTCAACTATCCATGCAAAGAGACAGGTGAGCTGGACTGGTAAACCTCGAAATTAGAGAAGTATTAATCATCTGCTTCCAGCCAATATAAACAGATGTTATTTTTAAACAGGCAAAATCGTCTCTTCCACTGAAATTTATTTGCAGCAGATAATGTTCTGTTACATTTTTAATCAAGCAGATGAAGTTACATTTAAATTGAAAATCTGCTTCACTCAACTAATCAGGCAAGTAAAATTCAGAGATGATTGAATGGCATTACACAGCACACTATTACGGCAGGTAAATTGGGAAATTTACCTGTCACACCACACAGCGTATTGTTCAGCCACTGCATCTGCAACTTAGAAGCAAAGCACTAAGACAAAAAGGGAAAGGCATGTAAAACAGACTTATAAATCTATCATATTTTATGAAAACATTATTAAGGCTGCCAACTAAATAAATAAATAAATAAATAGTTTTTAAAAGGAAAAGGAAAAAAACACACACCACCTCTCAGGGAATCAATGATTTACACGGTTGCGCTTATCTGTTTCATGTAAATAGTATGCCTGTTATTTTGAAGATCAAGATACATCCCAGGCTAAAGGAAAAGAGCAAACATTACATCGCAGCAAAATGCAAAGAAACAATGATTACATACTATCAAGAATATGAGGGTCAAACACAAGAAAGGTAAAAGAAAAAATACTTTATCAAGAAATAACAAACAAGCAACATTATTGCTTTGCAAAATAAAATGACTGACTTCACTTATCAGTACAGATCATTAATTTCATATGCAACAAAAACACACCTAAAAAATTATTTATAAAAAGCCCAGTCCATTTTAGTCACTTGTAGTTCCCTATACAATTGGAATGTTAACATTTCTAATGTGTCTTCAAATTTACTTTCACAAATATTCAAAATAAATCTAATGGCTATTTCAGTTGTTTCTTTCCACTGAAACTCAACATTTACTTTCACTGCTTAATATTTATAAATTCAAATAATTTTACTGCCAACAGCTGAACTTAATTATCACTGATTATAACATTGCGAATTGTTCCAATATCATATACCAACCGAGTTGTATCATTTACAACTTATTTGTAATTTAGTTGCATCCTCATCACCTCAGAAATAGGAAGGCTGTCCAGCAAGTGTCCAGCTATGTAGTATTATGAAAAACAGAGGCATTTATGGCTGGATTTTTTCCGGACAGCCCTCATATATAGGCTACGTGCCAACCACTGTCCTTTCTCTTTGCTTTTGTCCTTTTCTTTTTCATTTCCTTCTACTTTTCTTCTTTCCTTCCTTCCTTCTTTCAGTTTTACCTTCTCTTTCTTTCCTTCCTTTTCACCTTTCTCCTTTTTTTCTGAGGGGGTGGAGTGGGGGTGTTGAAGCTGTATATAACACTGAAATGTGCTCTAAATTATAAACACAAAATGTTACTGTTCTACTCTTAATATGGTGTGAACCCATCCTGATTTTCCATTAGGAGTGATGAATTTGGACTACCATATCCATACCCTGTCATGGGTTAGTTAATAAAGCTAGCTAGAAACCATACACTTACATCGGGCCGGTGTCTGAACTATCAAGGCATTATTTTCAGTTAATTACTGGCTAGGGCTAGGAGAGTTTAAGGTTTACAGAAAAACTGTGAAGACAGAACAGAATTCCTATATGCCCCAAACCCAGCCTCCCCTTATTAGTAACATCTTCCTTTAGTATGGTACAATTGTCAAAATAAATAAACCATTATTGATTCTTTACTATTAACTAAAACCCATACTTTATTCATATTTATTTTTACTTAATGTTCTTTTTCTGCTCTAGGATCCCATCCAGGATAGCACATTACATTTAGTTGTTAACTCTCCTGAGGCTCCTCTTGGCTGTGACATTTTCTCAGACTTTCCTTGTTTTTAATGACCTTACCGACTTTGAAGAGTACTGATCAGGCATTTTGTAGAATACTTCACAGTTGGGGTTTGTATGTTTTTTTCATGTTTAGGCTGGAGTTATGGGTTTGGGGAGGAAGACCACAGAGATAAAGTAATATTCTCTTCACACCATATCAAGTATAAATACTATCAACATGACTTATCACTGACGATGATAGTCTGGATCACCTGTCTTAGCACTGAGTTTTAATTTAGCCCCAGCCTTCACAAAAACAGCATTTACACTTTTCTAACCTCCATAATAATATACTGCTATTCTTCATTTTTTTAAGATGACTATATTAACAGCTACTCTCTTTAGGTGTGACTCCCAGGGGGCGGAGGCAGGGACGGTGACAGCTGAGGGGAATCAAAACACAATCCAGCTGTGCTTCCCATACGACACTAAGATCAGTTTTTGAGTCACTACAGTGATTTTTCTAAGCCCACAGGTATTTCTAACCTGACTGCTTTCAGAGTTGGTCTAAAACAGAGACTCTCACCTTACACTGACCATTAGAACAATATGGAGGACCTTTTAAAAACACTGTTACATAGGTCCCAGTCAGAATTCCTGGGCATCGTGATTTTAAAAAAACTCTCCAGGTTATTCACTATAGAGCCAGAGTAGAGAACCACTGGTCTAAGGCCTTAGCTCTTTATTGACTGTAGCAATGAAAGCTGATGCATCTTTCCCCTTACAGCATTCATAACTATGCTATACTTCTGGGGGTTTACATTTCTTATGTCTCTTCAATTCTCCCTGTAAATGGTTTTGACCTAAAAGAACTCTGTAACTCAGGGACACTGCAATGCTATCTAAACACTAGTAGATGAAACACAGTCAAAGGCAGAAGGCAGTGGCTGACATTTACAAACACTACTGATGAAAAGTATACATACTCCAAGGTGAAAACTTCAAAAGTCTGGGTACTAAAAAAACCAACATAAAAATGTTCTAAATTCCCCAAAACACAGTGATAGAGAAATGGTTCATAACTGATCATTTGAGTAAAGAATGTTTATGACAAGTATATGTTGAAGGATATTTAAATTTAGCTTCATGTTTATGCCACGCCTAACAGCTGATGGTACCCTTCAGCAAAAACAGAGAGAATATATTCTTGTCTAACTAATACTTGCTTATGGCACTAATGAAGGGCTTGGGGTGTTCCCTGTCTAGGAAAACAAATTACTTTTTCATGAAAGTCAATGTAACAGCCTTAGAATACCTGATCCTGAGGCTTACTGGATATAGTCAGGGTACCTGATCTTGCCTGTTTTATTTATCATCCCACCATGGGAATATATAAATGTCCTCATTCTTCAAAGCTCTTATCTCCTCTCCTTAAACATTCAGTAACATATGTATTGATATAAACCATATCTGACTTGGAACTGTACTCTGAACTAAGGACACTTGTTCTTTTTTCTGTTCAACAGTTCTAGCATTCATTTCCTATGATTTCCAACTACCCGTCTGCTTCTGCTAGTTCAGCCCCTCTCCTAGAAATTCTTCTATCCATTTTATAGCTGTGTCCTCATCTCCCACAAAACTATTTTGTCCCTTTCATTATGCGTAAATAGAATTGCCTGTCTTGCAGACCATATGATCTGGCCAGCCTTCCCACCAGATGCTAGTATTTAAACAAAAATTTTAAAAATTCTTTTAGTTCTGCTTAAATATTATTCTTGCAATCATTACTTTTTTCCTTTTTCTTGAAAATGTAGAATATTAGGTTGAATGACATGAAACTGATATAATGCTTGATTAGAGCATTTCATATTCTTCAGATGACTATTTCTTTAGCTTTATGGGTTAAATACCTTTCATTAAGTTAGCCTGAGAACTCAGCCACCCCACAGGTTGTTGCACCAGTGCAAAAATAAGCACCAGGTTTTAAACAACTTTTTATGAATTACTTGAGGTGACAGTATTTTAGATTCTGCTTTTCTACTTAAGATAACCATTCTCCAATATTAACAAGAACAACAAAAAACAATGTATAGACATTTCTGATAACCCACATGGTATTCCATGATACAGATGCATAATCAATATCTTATTATTCCATTTTTGCTGGATGTTTATTTTCTTTTCACAAAATAACAAGCACATTCTTTGTACTCGTACAGTACTAGTGGGAATGTGAAATGGTATAGATGCTATGGAAAAGTTTGGCAGTTTCTTAACAAATTAAACATACAATTACCATACAATCCAGCTACTGAACACTTGGGTATTTTATTTATCCAGGAAAATAAAAACTTATTTTCACACAAACCTATACATGAATGTTCATAGCAGCTTTATTCATAATAGCCAAAAACTGGAAACAATCCAACTGTTCTTCAACGGGTGAATGGTTAAACAAACTGTGCATCCATATCATGGGATACAATTCAGCAATGAAAAGGAACAAGCTAATAATACACACAACAACTTGGATAAAACTCCAGGGATTGGTAAAAGCCAATCTTAAATGTGAACCATAGTATGATTCCATTTATGTAATGTTCCTGAAATTACAAAATTATAGAAATGGAAAACACATTAGTGGTTGACAGGGGTCAGCGCTGGCAGGGGGAAGAGACTATAAAAGGGCAGCATGAGGGATCCTTGTGGTGAAAAAAATTGCTCTGTACCTTGACTGTATCAATAGCAATATTCTGGTTGTGATATTGCATTACAGTTCTGCAAGATGTTACCACTGGGGGGGGGGGGAACTGGGTAAATGGTACACAGGATCTTTCTGTATTATTCTTATGCATGTGAATCTACAAGTAAATCAAAACAAAAGATTTATAAAACAAATCCTTTATATATAAAATTTTTTCCTCTATTTCAGATAATTTCCTTAGATTGCTACAGCAAAAGAATCAATCATTCTTTAAAGCTTCATATACAGCCAAATTATTTCCTAAGAAAGTCATGCCCTTCAACACTTTTCCCAAGTTCATATTACTCTACTGCTATGCGGGTCTTCAAAAATGTAACTCAAGCTTCCCCTTCTTCCCTCCCTGCACTGCATCCTTAGGAAGGTACCTCCCTCTCTGTCCCCACACCATTCTATGCATGCTGTGCTTATTAACCACAGTACTTACTGATCAGTTGCACTATTTACTTGTCTCTATCCAACATGATTATAAATTCCCTGACAGAACAGATGATATTTTCTTTATCTGTACACCTCTAGTTCCTTGCATACAGAAGTTCAATAATGGTTACTGAATTTATGAGTACATGAAAAAACAAATACTATTAAAACATGCTCATCAATGTGTATTACAACTGTTAGGAGCTTCCTGAGTGACTAGGGAAACAATGCTACTACTGACACATTTACGACACCATCATAAGATGAATTTAAGAGGAAAGACAGTAAAGTGAGCTGAGTTTGTGAAGATTATAGGATATCTAAATGGGGCAAGCCCAAAGGCATGATGGGAGGATCATGACTGGTAACCAGACTTTGGAATTAATTGCACAGAAATGATTCTTGAAACAATGGGAATAAGAAAGAGAAAGATAAACTGGTGAAAACAGGTAAACAACCCCTTGTTTTCTTTCTATGCATTTTGCCTGTAATCTTCACTTTCTTGTTCAACTGACTATCTGGTAGATAGATACAGAAAGTATTTAAGAACTTTAGAAGGAACTTATCATTAAACAACCTAAATGTACAAATGCCTTCTATTTAATGAATTTCGGTAATCAACCAGATCAACATCACCCACAAACATAGTAAATGGCAAGTTACTGGTATGATTTAAACCATCATGAGAGAGTATCTACCCAAAATATTGTTTTCCACCTGAAAAATATTCATTCTTGTGAATCAAATATGTTAATAAATAGTACTAAGGGGGAGGGGTTGGGAGAGGAGGGAGCTAAATATATGGTGATGGAAAGAGAAGTCACATTAGGTGGTGAACTTATTATAGAACAAGTTGACAATGCACTGTGGAATTGTATGCCTGAAACCTATGTAATCCTTGCTAACAGATGTCACCCAATAAGTCTAACAATAAAAATAAATTTAAAAATTAAAAAAAAAACTACTAAAAAAGTAACCACTTAAACCATTATAAGTTAAGACATTAATAGAGCTTATTAGTAATTAGTCTGTAGAACTCAAGATCCTTTGAATGAGGTACTGAATAGCATCAGCAGGAAAAAATTAAATAAGAGTCCCCAAAGAAGACGACTCTGAAGAGGATGCCAAATAGAGACTTGTATTAAACTTCACAATTCTGTCTATGACTGAAATCCACATCACTTAAATGCAGCCTTTAAAAATATGCTAACTCAGCAGCAATAGAAAATGTGAGAGCTGTATACTCTGCCAGCTGATTCTCTTTACTATCAACAATCTACCTTCATTCCATTTCTAAAAGGACTATATGAAATATTTTAGCACACATCTCTTACAAATAAGGACTGTTTCCTAAATAAACATAATAGTAATATCACATCTAATCTTAATCTCATCAAATAGGATCAGATAATTTCTCAACTTTTTCATCCCCGAGATTTTATCATCTCAAAAACTCATTTTTAATGAGTACCTCACTCCATAATAAAGTCAGACCTATGTGACACTGGTTAACATTTATGTTCTTAAATTTTAGAATTAAGTATATCCTCCTCCAAACATGTTTTTGTTTGTTTTCATTTTTGCTTGAGAACAAAAGAGGTAGGCACCTCTTAGCTTTAATTTTTTAAAAAGATGCTCACACCTCTATAGAAGACATTTATAAGACAAATGGTGAAAAACACATGCTTGGTTCTTTGCAAATATAACCGGCCAGATTAAACTACTCACTTTGGTCAAAAAGAGACACTAACCAAACAGAAGT
This sequence comes from Lyroderma lyra, assembly GCA_004026885.1. Lineage (NCBI taxonomy): Eukaryota > Metazoa > Chordata > Mammalia > Chiroptera > Megadermatidae > Lyroderma > Lyroderma lyra. The sequence continues at coordinate 176,398 of PVJL010000846.1, forward strand.
GGCAAAGTTATAGGCACACCTAACATAATTTTGATTTGGACAATTTAATTAAAAATTTTAAATCAGTAACCTTTTTTATTTGGCTAATAAGTACATTACATTAATTCTTAATTTACCAACTGCTCAACATTAAATTTATGTACTAAGCAGACAAAGAAACATCAAAGGGGAAACTGCTACCACCAATGAATTCATTAACCTTGGCAAGAAAGGTAAACAGGGTACCAAGAAGGCAAAAACAAGACAAACTGACAGGATCAGGGGTCACAATGACTTCTGTGAAATATTCCACTGCTTCAAAATTTTTCAAAAATAATATAGCAATAATTAAAATTAATAAGAAATGGAAGTCAGGATTTAGATATTTTCTTTAAAGTCTATTTTGTATCCAAAGGAATGCATACACACAATAAAAACATTTTTGGAAACAAAAACCTCCTGTTACAAAAGTTATTACACGATGATAAAAAAAAATCAAATTTATCTTAAAGAATTTCTGCAGGCTATTAAATTACAAAACCAGCAATGTTGGATTACCATGGGAATTAGAGTTAAGATCAAGCATTCTGAGTGAAATTCCCACTGGAGCTCCATCTAGGTCAGAGGAGCTGGCAGATATCTGACTGGCAAAGCAGGTAAGAGTTTCGCAAGTTCTTCCAAGCATCTCTCAAGATGACAATCACACCAGCAAGTAGGTTCCCTACTGAAATATGTGGTCCCATTCTCATAATAAAATATTTGTGTAAGCTATTTAAGAGCTTATGCCAGAGTACCAGGATTTTAGTCAACAAATAACTGCCTTCCAGACATCAATGGGATGGTTCCCTTGAGTTGATATCAAATCTCACTAGAAGATAAGAAAGATTACTGTATTTTGCCATGTATAATGTGCTCTTGTATATAATGCACATCCACATTTTTGGCCCAAACTTTTAGGGAAAATATCTTTCATTTTAATTTTTTAATTCAAATTTTTATTTGTTTATATTTAGGGACTTGTTTTTTGTATTATAAAGTAATTTTAGAATTTATTTTTAATATATTATGGTATAAGAAATTTTATGTATAAAATTTATATATATAATTTTATACATTTTATATATATATATATACACACACACACACACACACACACATATACACACACACACATATATGTATATAAATAAAGATATCACATTCCAGGGTATTACTTTGCATATAGATATCATTATTGATTTCTAGAATTACACTTTTAACTCATAAGCATAAATAAAAGAATTTAAAACATTTATACAGATATGGAATTAGTACTATCCATGTATAACGTGCATCCTTATTTTTCCCTCACAAATTTGGGCAAAAAAAAAGTACGCATTATACGTGGCAAAATAAGGTGCCTCCTAAGTAGACCCAGACATTTTCAAGTTTACTACAGGCAAGACCCTGACTATAACCCTTGTATTTCATTTCCTGGTAGACAGAGAAATTTAGTTAGACCTTCCAGTTCATTTACTGTTAAGACCAAGATGACTGCCTAATCCAACAACAGGAACTTGTTAGGAGATCTTTCAACACCAGTTCAAAGAACTGTTACAGAAACTGCATAGGATTGGAAGATGTCTTGGAACAGGTAGGTCCTGATTCTTTAAAAATGAATGTATTAATTTTTGAATCCACAAATACATACTGAATACTCTGTTTATAAAATTCATTTTACTGGGCATACTGAACATGATAGAATAAGCCAAAATATAAGGACATCCCAAATACAAAGTGAACTCCCATTTTCCCATAAGCACATGTAAAACCAAGTTTTTTGGCATCCAACTATATAAACTTTTAGGGGTACAGATGAAATACTCTAATATGCTCTATAACACAAAGTCAAACCTTAAAAACTTATTAGACACAAATCAAGAATGAGTACCAGACTTCTGCTTCCAATTAATATACAGTAACAAGGATGTGATTTACCAGCCCACTGAAACCACCAAAAAAAGCCAGAACAAACAAAAACCAGGCAAAACACACAAGGCACTGGATAGCAGGCAATAAAGGACAAATCACTGAGAGACAGGTAGGTGAGCCCTACCATTGCCCCAGCATATTGCCAGAGTTTCCAGGCCACAGCACAGGGAGTACGAACAGATCCTGACAAACGTCAAGAGTTTAAGAGAAAGAGCTGAGAGCCTAGTGAGACCAAGGCAGATAAAGTCAAAATATATTATAACAAAGGGGACAGAAACCGTCACATAGATTTCCAGAGAGTCCCACTGAGAATTTAGCAGAATATCCAGCACATGTGTAAAAAAACTATCTGGGGCTAGGGAAAGAATCATCCAAGAAGATTAGATACCAGGCACTCACCCAGGGATGAGGATAGTGCCTGTTTCCACCAGTCAGACTGCAGAAGCTCATACTTCATGGGGCACTAGATAGGGTACTTCAGTAGTGGGGAGTAATTGGCCCTAAATGCTCCGCTATTCCCACCTAACAAATCTTAAAAGCAAGACTCAAAGGATCAAGCAATTGCTATGTAATTTGTGTCCTGGAATAAAGGTCAAGAATATTTGTAGGCATGTCCCACCTGCAGCCCAAGATGGCTTTGAATGCAGCCCAACACAAATTCTTAAAACATTATGAGAATTTTTGTGACCTTGTTTTTAGCTCATCAGCTATTGTTAGTGTTAGTGTATTTCATGTGTGGCTCAAGACAATTCTTCTTCCAAGTGGCCCAAGGAAGCCAAAAGGTTGGACACCACTGATTTTTTTTGGTGGGGGGTAGTTCTCTGGCTGGGAATTGAACCCAGGCTACAGCGTTGAGAGCGCCGAAGCTTAGCCACTACACCACCAGGGAACTCTCTGGACACCAATGATTTATAGGAATATAAAAATAAAATAATCAGCACAACACACATTATAATAACATTAACATATTATTATATTATTATAATATAATAATATATTATATAATATTATATTATATATCATCAAAGACTGGAAGGTATGCAAAGCAGCAGGAAAAGTATGACTCATAATGAAAAGAAAAATCAGTCAACTGAAACCAACCCAGACTTGAAAGAGATGTTAAAATTAGGAGACAAGAACATTAAAACAGTTGTAATAATTGTATTCCGTATCTACAAAACCTTAAGTACAGAAATGGAAGATTTAAAAAGAGATCCAAATCAAAGTTCTATAGATGAAAGCTACAGTATCTCAGATTAAAAATACACTGGATAGAATTAATGGTAGATTAGACAATGCAAAAGAATAGATTAGTAAACTTGAAGACACAGCAATAAAGAACTATCTAAAATAAAACACAGAGAGAAAAAAGAATTTAAAATAATGAAAACAGCATCAATGAGCAATGGGACAATTTTACATAACTTCACACACAGGTAATTGGATATCCAAAGGAAAAAGACCCAAAAAATCTGAATAATGCCTGAAATTTTCCAAATATGACCTAAATAACAATCTTTTTGAGAACATTTACCAAGAGAGCCCATACTCTGGGTTTTAAAACAAGTTTCAATGAACACGAAAGAATTCAAGTCATACAAACTGTTATTTGAACACAATGCATTAAATTAGAAATCAACAACAGAGAACTTTTGGAGAGCAAGTAACATCCACTGTAAATAGAAAAAGAAAAGAAAATATCACAGCTAAAAACAAAAAATTAGAAAACTTAAAAAAAGGTCAAAGAAACCAAAAAACCAAAAGCAGGTTCTCTGAGAAGATCATTAAAACTGGCTCACAGAAAATGCAAAACTCATCTACTGGTTCCTCCAGGCTGAAAAAGGGTGTGGAGAGACAGGAGACAAGGATTACAAAGGGGCATGAGGAAACTTCTGAAGGGTTTGGATTTGTTCACTATCTTGATTATGGTAATAGTTTCCTTTGTGAATACATACATCAAAATTTATCAAATTGTACATTTTAAATGTCGATTATACCTTAACAAAGTTTATTTTTAATAAAAGTACCATTTTGTTACTAGTAATCTTTATGATACTTCACTCATAGGTTTTTATTTAGAGCTAGTTTCTGAAGATATCTCTGTACCTTCCCAAAGTATCTGATTGTGCTCACTCACAGGATACTAACGTGAAGGAGGAGATTCTAGGATCATTCCTTTACAAAGGATTCAATGTCTGCCTGCTACACTTCAAGAAATGGTGTGTGCCATGACAATGTCTTGAAAGGTCACATGCAGAAGTGCTAGCTCTTAAGAAGCATTTGAGAATGGTCCACCAAATGAAGTTCTACAGCTATCATGATTTGACCTTGAGATTTTTCATCTAGAAAATGAGAGCAATAGCTTTGAAACAGTGATTTTGAATCAACCTGTGCCAGTCTAACATAAGGGGACTTGTTAAAATACAGCATCCTGGATCTCACCCACTCAGATTCTAATTCAGTGGTCTGGGCCAGAGCCTGGGCTAAATCATGGCATAAAACTAGATTTGGGAAATTTTGGCCTAATCTTTAAGGTCCTTCTAGGTACAACATTCTTTAAACATTATTTTCAAAGGTTATAGTAAGATCTTTCAAGTGGAGTATCTGGCAGCCATAAGGGTCAAAGCAAGGTGTAAGATAGGTACTCTAAATAAAATGTACCACAAAAAGGCCCTAATGTTAAAGGAAATCTCTTTAAATTCTACTGATTTGTAAGAAATAAGTTTAAGAGAACTCACAGTAGGTGGTGAACTGATTATACATCAAGTTGACAATGCACTGTAGAATTGTATGCCTGGAACCTATGTAATCCTTGCTAACAGATGTCACCCCAATAAGTCTAACAGTAAAAAAATAAATTTCAAAAAATTTCAAAAAAAAAAAAAAAGTAGTTTAAATTTTTTGAAGATTAGTATCAATCCTGATCCATGCTATAAACAGGTTATTTCTAGTTAATCACTACATTATCTTTACTCCTTTTTATACTTGCCAGAGACCCTACAGACTGATTGTTTATCTGGGATTTCTATTTATTCTCGAGAAACTCTCTGCCCCTTATTCTTGGATATTTTAAAGTAGAGTGGAGATTAGAGATGCTACACAGCCAGAAATATTGTCCCATACTCCTGTAGCTTCATAACAATGGTTACAGGAACAGAAAAGCAAAATTCTCTGCAAGATCTCTAGAGCTTTTTCCAAAATCTCATAAAACTATAGAAATACAGTACTAATGTCATTTGTAACAGATGACCAAATTCCACACAATCAAAAGGTTCTCATCTCTGCTTTTACCACTTTTGAGCGCAAAAAATCATTTAAAAAAAATACTGAAGTTCAAATAAAACTATCACTTTTCTCCTTTCAAATTGGCTTATATTATGTGATATAATAATTAATAATCCTTCAAAATTTATAATACATAGTCATCTGTTAGGGACTATGTATTATGTTTGGGACATAGAGGGAAAAGATAGCAAATATTTTTAATATTTGCTTAAATTTTCTAAAGACAGAACAAAACATTTTAATAGCCAATAGCATCAAGTTAATATAGCTGAATTCAGAATTTAGTCTTTATCCTAAAATTTTATTAAAATTTTATACCTCTGGACATAACTGCAATTGAAAATCTGTTTCAAAAAGGATTATATGAATCAGACAGAATAGAAAAAGATACCGGTTAAAGTATGAATAAATGCGAACAGCATACAAATCAACTTTTATCTCTAAACTTTATTTCTGATTGTGTCCCAAAGAGACAAGCCAATGATTTAATGTTTTGTGCCACTAGGCAAAGTAACCTAATTCTCTTAATTCCTGGAATTGGCTGCTGTTCCAAGACTAGGAGGATTGCACTGAAAGTGGCTGTGGCATACTATAATACAATTAATATGCTGCAGAAAAAAAAATAAGCTCAATTTTATTCAGCAGACTAATATATTTTGTCATTTGCAAACCAAGTTGCAAACAATCATTATTTGTCCCATATTCCTTTATCTTTCACACATTCTGTACAAAATCATTTTGCTAATGACAGAGTCTAAGGAAAAGTATAAAATGAGAAGGCTACCACTGTACTTTTATAATTTAAATGTATTTGTAATAGGCAACATATTAGTCAATCCACTCCAGAAAGAGAAATATTTATTTCCATACTATCTAAATATATGCATTTATTATGTCCATTAATATAAAATTCATGATAAAAGGTATAAGTCTCAAGGGGAGAATGTCATAACTAACTTTCAAACCTGTTAGACACACTTATCTCCTCCTTATTTTCTCCAGACACTCTTTACATACCTCTCTCATATCCTCCTTTCCTTGACCATCATCATTCATCATCAAAATCTTTTTTTTTTTTTTTGGCATTTGTTTCTCCACCTTTCGTCTCACTCATCAAATTTGTCCTGCCTACAAGTTCTTGTTCCATGTGGAGGCTAAGTGCTTAAAACCAACAATTTCCTTGGGACTCTAGCATCTCTAAATATTTGGGACATAGAGGGAAAAGATAGCATATATCCATTCACTCTTTGGAGCATTTTAATTAAGTTTTGCTTGGATTCAAAATGTTAGAGTGCTCTCTTAACACATATTTACTTAACCCACTAACTAAAATGACCAATGCTCTCAATTTGTTTTGTAAAATGTATCAATGTTACAGAATAGTAAATGCTCATGAATAATAGGCCACTCTCAAGTTCACCTACTCACTTCTGCTTCAATCAGTTGAGATATATGAGGTCTATATTCCAAAGCTAAGTTTGTCAGTTGTACTTTTTATTGTGATATTAATGTAATTAATTGTTAAGTAAATCAATTAAGTTATTTAAAAATAAAGAGCTGTAGCTTAAGTGAGTTGCTAAAAGCTACCATAAAATTATGTGCAGGTACATCAACTGCATTAAGACTAACACTAGCGGGGGCAGGGGTGGAATTCTGCATTCATGTGATTCCAAAACACTGGCTTATGAAAGAAATATGATGAAAAACTTTAATCAGCAGAGTGATCATGATATTCAGAAAAAGGGGCCTGATCTTCTACCAAAAGACTGGCAAATAAGTATATACATTAACTTAAAACTTGTTTTACATTGAAATGATATGTTTAATGTTCCAATGTACCATTTCATGGTTCGCCATTCTCCATTTTAAGTAAATGACTACAGATCCTGATTGCACCAGACAAAAAGGGGTTTCTATTAAAATAAAAAAAAAAGGAGTGCCCGTATTTTCTTAGTGAATCCAAATATCACATTCAATTTCCAGTAACACAACACTCAAAAGAGATCTATTAAGTATATAAAACATTAAGAAACCTGAATGAATGCTCCAAATAAGCATTTCAGTTATGAGAAAAATCTCAAGCTTCTAGCCCTATGGGAAAAGGTATGTATGTATGTATATGTGTGTGTACACACACATATATGTACACAACACACACACTTAGATATCAAAGTTTGTTGCTGATGAGAATGTTATTTTTTTCTGGGAATATTTACCAAAATAAATGTAAAATACATTATTACTCCAGTTTTTATGTTAAGAAAAAGGAAAAGAAAGCCCATCTAATATACAAATGAGAACATTAATCTAGTCTAGTTCTGTAACAAAGGACAGATAACAAAAATGAAAAAAGGGGTGGGGATCAGAGAATCAACAATAGACACAATAATACAAGTTGGGCACAAAATACAAATAGAAAGAAATATAAAGCCAGAATGAAAAAGGAGGGCAGGTAGGAAAACGGAGGACATAGAAAAACATAAATGCACATGGGAATAGACAAACACACAGAAACTTTCATAATATAAAACTCCATGAGGTTCTATATAGAAAAGAGCCAATAAGACCATGTTCATGTTATATATTTGCAAATACAAATGCAAACAGAAACATTAGCTGTTTGTGTTTAGCCAAAGATTTCCCAAGCCTGATTTGCATGGAGAAATGATAGGCAAATTAAAAAAAAATGACAAAGAAGTTTAATTCTCTGAAAATAGTCTGCTCTCAGTCTCTACAAATCAATTCAACTCATAGTGATGAAGAGAAATGCCATAAGTTTACACACATCCATATCTATCTATACGTATAGATATGTCTATATCTACATTTTTTTAAACGGGAGTGCTAATTCAGTGCTATTTTAAACTTCCTCTTTTATCCTATCCCTATGTCCAGAAAGACTAAACATTTTCTTTTATGACCTAGTTTAAGGTGTACTTCCTTCATGAAGTCTTCTTGGTTTTCTCTAGGCAAGAAGAGAAACTTCCTGTCTTCTCTTAACACAAATAATTTTATACCATTCTTAGTTATTATCATATTCAAATTACTATTATATTCCAACACCCTATATTTGAGTATGTGTCCTCTCTGCTCTCACTAGATCACTGAATCTCAAACTTTTTGGTCTCAGGACCTCAGGACCTTTTTATACTTTTAAAAAGCTGTGAGCATTCCAAAAGCCTTTTTTATTTGGATTATTTATCAATGTTTACCATGGAAGAAACTAAAGCTGAGTAATTTTTAAAACAAGCATTAATTCATTTAACACGATAAAAAAATCATTATATGTTAACATAAATAACACTTTATTTAAAAAAACTATATTTTCCAAAACAAAAAAAAAAAATTAGTGGTAATGTTTTACAAAACTCTTTAATGAGTAGCCTATTAAAATGCAGTTGATTCTCATATCTGCTTCTACATTCAATCTGTTATATGTTGTTCTGGTTGAAATATTATGAAAATTAGCTGAAAGGGGGATTATTTTAATAGCCTAGTCAGATAATTACAAATAGTCTTTTTTAGTATTCTAGCAAAACTTAGTTGTAATATAGAATATGAAACTATATCAATGAACGTTTATGTACTCTGTTAACATTAAAATCCATTGGTCTATCTTGTACCTCGAAAGGATCTTTTAACCCATACACAATTTTGCAACACGTACTGGTCCTATGGAAAATAATGGTTGGTTGATTTACAAATGTTGACACATTTCATTATACAATAATACAAAACAAAATCACATTTATTAATATTACAACTGATCTCATCAGAATTTAAGAACTGGGGAGCTGTGTCAAACTCACCATGATAGATACAAGTTTTCCCAAATTCTAACTTTTGCCTGAAAGCTCAAATTCTATCATTGGCAACCAATGCTGGCAGTTATTTTTCTTGATTTGGCATGCTTACTTTGTTCATTTTCAAGAAAATGACTGCAAAATACCCAATTGTGAATGAGTTGTTCTTTAAAATAACAATGTTCCATGTAAAAAGAAGCTAATTCAGCTCACAAAATTGAACAAATGCTTTTCCCTCAGATAACAATTATACTTCAGGATAGAACACAAGTAAGTGCTTTATGGGCACTCCCCATTTCATCACACAGAATATTGGGGAAAAGTGATTACAAGGGTAGAGATTTAATAAACAATAATTTTTCCTGCTTCATCAAGGACATTAAGGAAAGCTGTTTTTTATTTTTTTAAATTGAGTTTGTAGTGGTGAAAAATACAATGACTACTAGTACAGTTTGTTGCCATGTCACTGATTCATGCCAAGGCATCAGCAGTTTTACCCACCGTTGCTTCTGCACTATCACAGCAAATTCCAACACAATGAAAAAAGGAAAATACTGGTATCTTATGATGATAAAAAGAGTTTTGACTTTGCAGGAACCATGGGGGTCCACAGCACACGTTTTGAGAAATATTCCACTAGATTATAAACTGCTTGAGCCAGGAAATTCATTTACTTATCACAGTGCCTTGCCATAATAAAGTTGTTGATACTGAATGAATAAACAAACGAAAAAAAAAGTTTTCATGAAAGAATACTGGTGGGAGTTCCCTGGTGGTGTAGTGGCTAAGGCTTCAGCGCTGTCGACGCTGCGGCCTGGGTTCGATTCCCAGCCAGGGAACCACCCACATTAAAAAAAAAAAAAAAAGAATACTGGTAACATGGATAAATAAGAATCAACTAATTTGGAGACTGAAGAAAGTGATAGTACTACCATTTTAACAAACACAAAGAAAAAAGAGGACAATGAAGGCATATCTATAAACATTCCCATTAACCAACTAAAAAGCTCATAAACTTTCAGTTACCACAGTAACAAGTGCATAGTGTTAACTGTGGCCATATTTTTAACAATAATCTCTTTTATAAGGAATTTAATAGTCTAAGCAAAAGTCAAAAATGTTTATACAATGTATTTTTATATCCTCTTTTATGGTCATTTGGATTATCCATTCTATGAAAAAGAATTTAAAAGTAATTTTACTTCATTTAGAAAATGCCTTCAACAAACATTTATTAAAGACCTGCCATATACAAGGCACTTCATTATATGCTTTGGGGTTTGTAAGGAGGGATAAAATGTGGTCTCTTCCTTTGGAAACTAACACATAAGTCAGTTAAGCAGTTCAAGAAAACCTAAAATATCCTTTCTATAGCCAAAATATATTGAACCACAATGGCCATTTGAAAAAGAAATGAGATCTCTAATGTTAATGTATGCATTTAGAGAAAATGTATTTAAATGGCTTAAACTTTATTTCAAGTAAATATTCAGAAAAATTTAGCTTTACTGCAGAAGGGAGAGAGTAAACAAGAAAGGCAAATCAGAGCTTAAAGCAAAGAAATCCATCAAAAGATCTGAATATGAAGCCTACCTGGACGCAGTGTTTTGCTACCAAAGATTTTTAGCATATCTAAAAACAAAATAAAACAAAAACAAAGTAATAGCTAATACACATGAACTACCCTGGCCAAACTGCCAATAACAAGAGTCTACACTGAGCAAAGTTGGGGTCACTTTGCTACAAACAGATGGTAGACCAGACAGTGATATTCTTGATATGTCAAAAACTCTAGTCTTACTCATCTTTGCAGATAATGCTAGTGCTTATTAAAAAGAAATTGGCCAATAAACAAATATTTGTGAGACGCTGGGGCATCTATACTTCATTATAGGCAGTGCCAAATGGAATATTTTTGTAGTCACGTCCTTAACCAAGATTATTTGAAAGAATTTAAAGAGAACAAAGGCTGTATTTTAGGTAGTCAGAACTCTGAAATTGGGTGAAATTTACTGTGCTGCACTGAGAACAATGACTTTTCAAAACGAAAGCACTGTAATATCTAGCTTCTCAGAACACTGATGACTAGTTTACATAAATTAAATGTTCTCAATTGATAATATATCCAATCACTGAATTTGAATTTTTAAGTACTTACAGGAAAAAACTATATTAAAGGAAGAATTAGAATTTAAAACCAATTACTAGAATATAATCAGTACTAAATCATGAATTTAAAATTAATAAAATTATAAAAGCATTACTATTACATAGTAATAAAATCAATTTCTTGACTTAGTTATTGCTGAGTGAACTGTATAAATATCATCTTAATTGCCATTTTTATATATCTTTCAATATCTAGTGCAGTTAGAACACTCACAAATGTGGAACCACAGAATATTAAATAACACCTGATAATGTCTTAAAATTACATAAATTTCATTTTTTCCCAATATCCAATCAAACATATTACACTATTTTTTAAAATTCTAAATTCTCTGTACTTTAATATAATCTTAATCTTAATTTTTAAAAATATCAAACTGAGATCAAGTTAAGTGTTACATACCATGCAGTTAAACAATTCTAAACAACTATATGCAGGGTCTGGCAAAAGTAATGCCCAGACTTGTGTTAGATTTTATTACAAAATTGTAAATATATATGCTTATGATTTTGTAATAAAAGATTTGGTATAGATTACCAGCACATAAAAAGGGGGCATTATTGGTGCCAAACCCTGTATTTATACCATATTCTTGCCTATGTGGCACCTTAACATTTGAAACTGTTCTTCTCTTAAAATGGATTAGTGACATGACTAATCCAATTACTAACATTTATTTAGCTCTTACAACAAGCTCGTCCAACCTGCAGCCCAAGGGCTGCATGAAGCCCAAGCCACCTTTGAATACAGCCCAATACAAATTTGTAAACTATCTTAAGACATGATGAGATTTTTTTTGTGACTTTTTAGCTCATCAGCTATCATTAGTATTAGTGTATTTTATGTGTGGCTAAAGACAATTCTTCTTCCAATGTGGCCCAGGGAAGCCAAGATTGGATACCCCTGTCTTACAATGTTTCAAGGACTGTCATAAGTATTCTGCATACTTTATTGCATTTAAACATCATGACAAACTCAAAAGGTAAACACTGTTACCTTCATTACAGATGAGGAAAAAGGAGACTCAGAAAATTTAAGAAATTTGCCCAAAACTAGATAGATAGTATTAAGTGGCAAAATCAAACCTAGGTCTCAATGTCAAAGGCTGCATTTTTAACCACTTCATATTCGCTGCCTCCCAAAACGGAATGTCATTGTAACTGGCTGAAGAAGGGAAGAGGAAGAGAGAAATCATATGCAGCCATGAAACAGGAAAAAGTACTAAGAAGGAAGGGCAAAAGAAAAAAAGAGACTAATATCAAAAAAGGAAAGAAGACAAAGTTGCCCAACTGCTCCTGCCACTCTCAAGAGTAATCAAGATTTCCAAAGGCTCTTATGATATAAGTCAGCAATATTTTCCACCCTGTTACCACACAGGACTTACTCTCTTACCATCACTCAACCTAAAAGGACTTAGCTACTAATTACTTTCCTTCTTATGGAAATTTCTCTAAAAAGTTAAGTTTGATAAAATCCATTAACATGTTCCATATAATCCTAGTACACAATACATATTACACATACTATGCTTGCTTAAAAATCTTGGAACGATTAAAAGAGAAATCATGCCTATGGTTTAGGTATTCTGCCCTATTAAAAACCATCCAAAGTCCAGGAACTCTCAAAGGGAAAAAGTACACATATCTCAAGTTCTGAGAAGTGATAACTGAATTAAAAAAGGGTTTATAAAAACATTGAGTGTTATGAAGATATAAGACAATAAACTTAGGAAGTCAGTTTCCTCAAAACTCAAATATAAGAAGTATGAAAGACCTTTAGGAAGAACCTAAACAATTTAATCAAATAAATGAACAGTCTTAAATTGATATCATAGCAATATACATATCTAGATTAACTTCTAAAGAAACCAAATCTTTCTTGTGAACAATTGGAGACAGGGCTACAGTCTGAATCTGTCAATGAATTTTATACAGTATTATCAAAAAATAGATATTCAAATATGTCTGATTTGACTCAACTCATTGTAACTATGTTAAAAGTACAATGAGTGCTCAAATATTGGTATCTAATTATCATTGTCCAATAAAAGGAATGAGGGCTCCTTTTGAGAAACAGCTGATTCTAGGTTTGGAAAAAAGAAATACACAAGGTAACATCTTAAATATTCAAGGTAACATCTGTAGCATCTTGTAGTGCCAAAAAGCAAGGCAGTGCTAAAAATAAACAAAACAAAACAACATAATGATGGGATTAGGTCAAAGAGTAAAGGAGCCAACCAAAACAGCCCTCAAAGGCCAAAGGTGAAACAATTTAAACAAATTAAAGTACCACTGATTATAACCCAAAGTAAATAAAGTAAATATCCATGAGTCCATACTGATATGAATGAATGAATGAATAATAGACATACCTCCCATGCAGAAGAACTGCAAATAATTTATGTATATAGCCACCATCCAGAAGGTGGAGCATTAACTCCCTGCTACTTAATTCAGTGTAGGTTGTACAAAGGACTTCCTTCCAAAGAGTACAGTATGTTTTTCATAAGAGTAACTTTACAGTGGAGAAACCAGAGAAATACTACCTCAGCCAGGTGGTAAAGGCTATCATCATCATTGGTAAGTCATGCTGACAGCATTTATACTTGGTAAGATGCGATGAGAATGGCACTTTATCTCTGTGGTCTTTGTCCCAAAACCCATAACCCCAGTCTAACCATGAGAAAAACAGAAAAATCCCAAATGCGGGACACTCTACAAAATAACCTGACTAGTACTCCCCAAACCTGGCAAGGTCATCAAAAACAAGGAAACTCTGAGAAACAAACTTTAGTTACTATCAAGGAATCAATAATAGCACATTAATGTAAGATGTTGCTAATAAGGGGAAACTGGGTGTTGGGCATGTGAGAATTCTTTGTACTATCTTTGCAATTTTTCTGTAAACTTAAAACTTTTCTAAAATAAAGTTTATTTAAAAAAAAAAGTAAAGGCAAACAAGATAAAAAGGAAGAAAGAGGAAATTCAGGTCTCACTACTTTCCTACATAGTAGTATCTCCTACATAATTCAGGGCAGGTTATTCAACCTTATGTGTAAATGTTTGGAAATCTTTCTTTAAGACTCTCAAGGGAAAGAAATTCTCCAACACTTCCTAGTATATACTACCATCATTGTTAACTTACTCAAACTTAAGACAAGATTCCCAGAAGAGACTGGAATACTACTGATCTCAATTCTTCATTTGAAAAAGGAGAGGGATTCAGGAGGGTTATTATCTTTGTGTGGGGATAAACACTGCCAAAATAAAGAATGGCTCTGTAGTACTGAGCTACTAGGAAGCCTATCAAGAAAACAACCCACAGGAGCTAAATTTATATTAGAGCTCAAAAAAGTCCTAACATCATCCCTAAATCAAAGGAAAAAGAATTTTTAAAAGATTTAACATATGGAGATCACTTTATAATTTTTATAAAACCTAAGTAATTAAGACAAAAAGTAAAATGAAAGTTACCTTTTCCAATATCAGCTTTAACGTAATAAAAATCCCAAGTAAACTAAAGAATAGAAGCGTTATTTTCAGTAGAAGAAGTTTACTCTCACTGAGAAACACATTTGAGGTATTCCAGAAATTTCTTCCTGACTTTAGCTGAGAAAAGAAGTGAAGAAATAGATAATCATGTCTTCATAAATTCTAATGCTACAGTGATTCACAAGGAAAAAACCAGCTCAGAAACATTATGTTAAGACTTATTAAACAAGAAAAATATCTTCTCAATTCCTGTATGCATACTGTAATATTAATAAAATCATAAAACCATAGATGTTAAATATTATGCATTAAATATAAGGTCTACAGTGCTGTTAAAACTAAAGAGGGGGATTATGGCTGTACACTTAAAAATAACTCCTCTCTTCACCCTAATTCCACTAAAAAGAAATGTACACATATGTGATGCACTGCCTTCTGGATGTTATTCCACCACGGATACAAACACGCGCTCTTCTGGTCCTGTACTATGACATACCTCGCTCTGGCACACATTTATTATTTGCCTCTTTTATAATACAATCTGATTGACCTGCAGAATACATCAAGGGCAATTACTGTCACCATACAAAAGAACAACGGGTTAAAACAATATCCTTAAAGCTGAAGTGGAATTACAATTTAAATGAAATTTCAGATTTAATATATCCAAACAGTTTAAGTTAAATGCAAAAAAGAATTACGTGCTTCTAAATATAAACAGTTAGGGCTGATTGTTTACTAGCCCTCAAAATATTTAGAATTTTGTTTACATTTTTATATTAGACCCTACAAATTCAACATTTAAAGAGATCAATGAGAAAGCAAAATGCTCTAGTGTACAGGTGTCCCAAAGCTCCTGTCTATTCCCATTCCTTTCCTCTCCATCCCCCTTCTCCAACCTGATTAAAAACCTAAAAAGAGCCCAACTGAGAATCCCACGGCCACATACTGGGCATCATTGTACTCCTAGTGATCCTCCTTTCCTCAGGAGCATTCATTTCTAAAACCTTAATGACACTCTGTCACAGTCTCCTGAAAAGGAGAGGAAAAACTGCCATTAAAGGCTGTGTTCATTATAATCAGTGACTTCTTAAAAATGTTTGCAGCCAAGCAGTGATCTATCTTTGGGACTTCTTTCAAAGCTTGAGTCTTTTAGCAGGTTCTTAACGTTTCAGGGAATTTCTGTGCACAGGAAATTATGAGAAATGTTTTCAATTGTTTAGGGATTAAAAAAATAAGGCAAAACAAAAGAGAATATGGCAATGCTAAATTCATGTGTTTCTCATCTGTTATTTGAAGTATCTGTCAAAGCAACTTAAATATATTTTTATATAAAGGCAAGCTGACATATGAACTATTAAGAACCTCAAACAGTAATAAAATATTCTCCAAGTAGCATATATTACATGCAAAACACTAAGAAAATAAGACTCTACAGATAAACCAAAATTATTTTATGTCACCCTAGCTTCCTCTCTCTTATCAAAACAGTCTTTTCACCAGGTGAGAATAATACAGTAGTTCCAAGAAATTCCTCATTCTAAAAGCCTAGACAGATTTCAGAAAAATGTAAAGAACTTGAAAGCTATCATCTCATTCTTACTTTCATCTGTTTTGTTTGTTAAGAGGGAAAGAAGGTGGAAAACATTCTTCAGTGTTTTTCCCCCAGAATTTTCCAATGTTTGGGATATTTGGTACAGATATTCTTAAATTTGACATGTCAATTTACCCAATGTGAAGTCCAGATTTCTTTAGACTATGAACTATAAATTAAAGTACTGGTTTATTTCCTGAGTTTTCCCCCAATTCATGAAACAGAATCCTAGACCATACTCTACAATATAATCTAGATTTAATTAATTTAAATGAAACTGTTAATTTATTGTAATACTATAAGTAGAAAGTAAAATTGGATTCCCAAAGTAATCAATCACACAAAGGCTCTGATTACTGTATGGTATGTTATTTAGAACTAGAGTAGGTTTATAACAGAAACCATTTTAACAGGTCTAGGTTATGTTCAGAATATACTTAGAAATTTCACCCTCCATTTAATAGATTCACAGTTCATTACTGCTTAAAAATCACACAAACTGTGCCCATTCATCAGTACTGCCACCAATTTAAGTTCTAAATGGTAGTGACTTAGAAAAGCTCAAAGAATTTTGGAACTTACATTGAACTCTCGGCTACCTTTCTGAATTGCTTGTCTCCTGAGAAAAGAATTAATCTCAAAATAGATCCCCTTGAGCTCACATACTTCTGGGCCACCTACTTCTTGCCATCCACTTAAATGTGGTCCAGAGTACAAAATATTAGCCTTAGCCTTTGTTTCTCAAACTTAAAGGGGTTCAAAATGTATGAACCCCCTTAAAAAAGTTTTCTTGAACATCAAATCAATCCACAAATCCCAAACTGGGAAACAACTGACTTAATAAACAGGTCTTATTCTATTAATATGAAAAAATGTCTTTATAACTGGGACATACCTTTTTAAACATCAAAATAAAATACAAATGTTAACAATTTGTATAAAACTCAAAGACCATCCCCTCAAAATGGACCTTAGGAGTTTGAAGAACCCAGTGTTAAGAAACACCGCCTTATTCAAAACGGAAATTAGAGTCTGCTGCCCCCTAATTACATGACTATTCTATCTCCCTCATACCTCTATCCCTCATGAAGCAGTCTTTCCTCTTATGTATCCTAATAGCTTTCTTACAACACTCATCTCTGTCTCTTCTCTTAAATTACAGGATCTTTGAAGCCAAGGGCTGTGCCTGGTTCATCTGTGTATGGATCACCACACCTTACCCGGTGAATCATAACAGGCCCTGATTATTTGATGGCTGAATGAAGGGATATGGAAAAAAAACATATTTCTTTAACTACTATTTGCTGTGTCAGGTTATTTGTGTCTTTGTTCCAAACCAGTATCTCAGATAATCAAAAGTTTACAGACTTTTCAATTCAATTCCTATGATAAGTTCGTAAAGTTAAAAAAACGAGGCAAGCCTAAGTCGTCTTTTTACCTACTCGCATGAAGAAAAAATTACTTATATAAACATCATTATCATCAGCACTCTCTTATAGTCTCTTTATAAAATAGAGACAAACATTTCTTTATAATCAAACTCTGATATGTTACAATATATTAAAAATTAGCTAATAATAGTGATTCTAAAGCCTAAATGTTTTTAGGTGGTCAATGGGCATGAATGAACCAATAAAATCATAGTATATAAATGACTACTTTGTGGGTAAGGCTCTATAGTACCTTTCATGCAAAATAAAATACAATTAATCAAATACAAGAAGTTTAAATAATGCTTTCTTTTTCTTTCAAAAGATTTGGTCTGCATTACAAAGCCATAAAAAAATTAATTCTAAGGTAATATATTTACAAATACTGATGGTTCCTTAGATGCTAACAAAAAGCACTGTATGATTGATTATTTTTAATTATAGCATGATTGTTGTGACTTTTACAAAAGAAAGTAATCTGCATTGTAGGAAATGTAAAAGCCCAAAAGGTTAAAGCTTTGGATATAAAATTTAATTAGCAGACTGAAAAAACTAGATCTCTATTCTATTCACTCTTCACTCAATACCATTTATTTTCTTGGGGTTTGGATATTTGAGTGTTTTCTTCTGTGTTTTAATGTTATGGAATAAATAGCAAACCTGTATCTCTCTCTACATCTGACAATATGAGACACTTTCAAAAAAGTTTTGTTTTTTGTTTTTTGCTATATTTGTTAGGCCTCACCTGGTTAAACAGAAAAACAAAGTATAAAAGTAGTTTTTATGGGACAAAACATTTTTCAATTACATTGCAACATAAATTATCCCAAAACCTATTTATCAAGAAAGACTATTTTTAGTGGTCTTAAAATGAAATGGTATTACTATAAATTCCCAAGCTTCCATTGTATTGTTTTTTAAAATAGCATGAATTGAAGGTGTTGGGGTAGCAATGATAAGGAATGCAGCTGAAAGTTATTAATGGTGTGATTATTTACTAAACTGATACACAATTCAATTGCTCACAACAGTCATTATTAAAGATGCTAAAGAAACAGAAGTCCTAATGACTTATCTTAGGATAGCCTGTCCTTCACCTTATACTTCCTATAGTTATTTGAATGTTAATTTCTGGAGTAATTCTATTGGACACCTAGAGTTAATTTAACTATGTTAAAAAATAAGTTATAAATAGTTTATGTTATTATATGTTTTCTAAATATTAGGTCAATCAATACAGGTATTTGTTCATTTTAAATTATTTAAATTATATGACCATCAGAGTACTTGACTGATACTGAGTCAGATTTTCAACTTTAAAATCTGCCCTATTCCATATTATAAGACTTGCCTCTTACTTTCCAAAGGTCTTGTGGGAATGTTGAGTAGCAAAAACTGCATTTATTTCTCAAAAGAAATTACTTTCCTATTTAATGAACAACAAATCATAAGAGGAAGTTAATATTTACTTCCTGTTAATTAAAAATCTTCTAGCAACTTAATACAGCTGCCACACATTTTTTACTTTTAAAAACAGGGGTGGAAGAAAATAAAGAGAAACTGAGTGCTAAACAATAATAAAGTGTAATTTGGTAATATGGTCATATAGTCATTTGGTAATAAGGTCAGAAATAAGGTTTTCATTTGGAGGATCTAAATCTTTTCAAAATTATAATTAAAAAGTAAAAAAATAACAACATACATTTAGACTCTATAAATGTGTTTCTCAGAAAACTGTATACACAAATACCAAAAAGTAAGGGTTATTAATGCACTATGCCTGAAACCAATTTGAGAATAAAACCTTCTATGTCGTAAACCTTCTACATCAGAATCTATATGCTTCGTAATTATCCAGATTACAATATCTTAAATAACCAGCTACATAATAAAGTAATCTAAGTACTAAAAAAAGTTGCAGTAAGCAAAGGACTTAGTATAGGGTATAATATCTAAATATCTAAACAATGTGAGATAAATCAAGCAACTCTTCTCAAAGAGTAAGTTAAAATAGTAACTGTACTTGCTTAAATTAATATTCATTTTTAATGAGTAAAAAAGAACGTAATGTCAAGCCTGAATCAGCTTACAGGCATTTTCATTTAAAAGCAAATGTGTGTGAAAATGGGTGTTGTACACTTCAACAACAGTATATAAGACCTGTCCCAGATAATTTACCTAATAACAGAATAATTCATCTATTTTAATTCTGGTTTATATTACTTTCTTTTAAAGTCAGCATCTCGAATCCAATTTGTAAGAACAATTTTTGTCTAAAATTTTACTGAAATATCTCAATGTTTTAAATGAGGAATGTTACTGAAACACTTATTTCAATAAGAATATTTTTTAAGTCAAGGAATCAAGAAAAAAAAAAAAACCCCAACAATTTAATAAGCAATTAAAATGTTACATATGCTCCTTTTCTCTAAACTCACTCAATTTTTCATTTTTACTTATTTATAACGGCATAAAGAATCAACATTCAGGCTGCTTCCCTTTAAAGTAAGGCTATCTACACCTGATAATTATCTTTATTCTAGAATTTTTATTTTCATTTTTAATAGCTCAAACCATGCTTCTGATCTAGAAACTGGAAGAGTTTTTTAATTTGCGAGTTTTTTTGTTGTGTGTGTGCCTCCCAAACAATAATTACATATTCACAGCAAACTGAACATAATTTTTAGAAATATGTGTAAGAATCTGAAGCAGATTTCTAAAAATATAAAAGTATTGATATAATAAAGATATCTTATCTTTAAGACTAAAGAAAAACACAGCAGGAAAAGGAAAAATTTAAACAATCTATTTAATGTCACCATCTTCCATGCCAATTTTCAATGTGGTCCATTTTTCATTAAAGTCTACATATCTGCAAAGTTCACAATGTATTAAAATTTTCAATGAATTTAAAAGCACTGCTACAAAACTTTTCTTTAGTCCATTCAGCCCCTTAACTAATCAAACAATGAAACAAATATTACAAGATGAAGGCTGACAAAAAATCATAATGAACCTCTCAGATGAGAAACTAATTGGTACTAAGTACACAATGGCTTACATTTAATCCTGTTAATAACCACACAAAAAAAGAAATAAAAGACTCACTTTTCAGTCATCTCTCTGGACCACTGGGCTAAAATAACAGCATGACTAAATCTGACATTGACCCCGTGGCCCTGCTAGGAGTTAAAAGAATTCCTTTGAGTCTTCTGAGGCCTGTTTTCAACTGCTCCAGAAGGGGTGGGCTAGTCATACACACTTGTTAGCCTTCTTTACAGTAACAGGTCAAATTAGAAATGATCATATACACTGTAATATACACGAGCTCTTACTTTAGACTTGAAGTCTATACCTTACAAGAACACAAAAAGAACAATAAAATAGTAACAGCTAGCTGATAAAATGTCATAGATGGGTGAAATGTAATTGGAACAGTAAGACTGTATCCAAGCAACAACATATTACTAAAAATAAAAATTTTAACAAATAATGTCTAAATTAACAAGACAGACTGAAATTGAGACAAAGCACCAAGATGAATCGCTAAACTTCAAAACAGAAAAATTTCGTAAGTAAAATTTTCTAGATGTATCACAAAACAGTTTTCAGCTAGCCTACTGAATTAAAATACACCAAGTACTTTTGTGAAGTTTTGCAGGCTTTTGTGACATGAACCATCAATAACATACAATGTCAAAATGATACAAATCCACCTGAAATCAGTTTACCTTTTCCCCTTTCATTCTTTTCAAAACACAGTTTATGACTACCAACAAAGATGTTAGCATCTTATACCTTCCTCTCTAACTAGTGATTTAAAATAATTATGGATATGGATTTACTATACATGACAAGATTTCTCTAGTTCTAATATTAGTATTTTTAAATTAAGTATATTTTCTTAAATAAGATAAAATCCCAGGCAGGTCTTATTCCTTCTTCACAAAGTCTAATTGCTGAAAATCTAAATAAACCGACACTAGCGTATTTTATGCATTTGCCTCAAGTTTTTGCATTTAAAAAAAAGTATGACTCCAGTTAATTTACAAAAATATTTAAAATTAAAAGATCTAAATTTTCTGTATACTAAAAGCCAATAAATGTCCTTGTAACACTAAGAAATAAAATTACTAGACACCAAAATATACTTTGTCTCTACATTAAATATCAAAATTTTACATAATTCAATTTCCACACCCTTA
The DNA here is from genome assembly GCA_004026885.1 of Lyroderma lyra. Taxonomy (NCBI): domain Eukaryota; kingdom Metazoa; phylum Chordata; class Mammalia; order Chiroptera; family Megadermatidae; genus Lyroderma; species Lyroderma lyra. The sequence continues at coordinate 198,326 of PVJL010000846.1, forward strand.
CAGACCTTTTGTGATTTTAACTTATCATTTTAATAAAATTAAACAAATACAATAGTCAAAGAACTATTAACTGAACACAGTAACTTAACTGAACATTAGCAATTAGCATCAGGAATTGTTTGGTTAATTTTATAAAGGCTGAAATTAATTTAGGATAAAGACTAGAGTTAAAATTTTAATATTCAGCACAATCAAACTTTGTGAAATATGTCAAAGTTTAAGTGAACTCTGATCAAAAGGCAGTATAAGCACTCTATGTTTTGAAAATCTATAATGGCATATAAATCTCCACCTGTCAAGATTTTGGGAAGGTTTTATTCCCCTCCCCCCCGTTCTCGTTCTGTTCTCACTCCCTATCTTCCCTCATACACACATTAGTACTTTTCAGGAAATATCAACAATCAACCAGAACACTGCAACATAAAAAGACCTCAAACTTAACAAGCAGTAAGATAACTGTTAAATATTTTACAAACAACCACTATTTAAAGCTTTAATGCAGAGCCTACTTTTCTAAACAGAAAATTCTAAACAGCTTCCACACCATACAATGTAATTTTACCCTCATTGGCTTACCTTCACAGCATTTTCTGGCCTAAAAATTATCAAGAATAAAAGTATTTCGATTAAACTTTAATAGTTACTATACATGTTTAGCCATTCAGTTTTAAAAGAATCTTCCACCCACTGCCAAAAGAAAAGAGAAGAGAACAAAAAAGAAATCCCACAAAACGAGTTTCGAATAAAGGCTGGAAAAGGCATCAAACAATCATGACCTTTAAAAAAAAAAGTTGTCTGACAATTGTAAAGTTTTTTAGTAGTATGAAAGCACTTTATCAGTTTGTTCTTTCCTTAATACATTTCAAGTTTGGCTGTATAGTACTTTCCCACTAAAGCCATACACAACAAAACCTGTGCCATGAGCTTTAGGAACTAAAAACATTTTACATGAACATTTATTAGTAAAATATACTAACAAGAACTTTGTGTTATTTTAAAGCTGCGTATCTTCACAGTTGAATCACTTCACATCACAGGTTATACTCTGATTTGATGTGAATACTAGAGGTAAATATATTTTAGAGGTTGTGTTTCTCAATAATTATATATGAACATCAAATGCAAACATAAAAATATGAATCAGAATTAGGAAGAATAATTCTACAAATTTATGAAGTGTCTATCTGTAACTATGACGAAAGAATAAATATTCAAAAGATTATTTCAACTGACAAACAATAGCTAATTAGACTATCAGGATACATTTTCTTCTTACTTTGGAACTCACTGATTTTAAGAGAAATTGTTTCTTGAGATATCATTAAATAGATATAAAAATGTGAACTATAATAACGAGAAAATCATAAAATAAAAATTCAATAATGCTATTTGTTTCTTGATAACAATAATTCTATAAATTACTTTCATATTCTAGGAGCACTAAAATCCACAAGAAAAAAAACTGTAATTAATAAGCACAAAAACAAGGTTTGCCCTTACTCGGATTCCCAACATACTTAACAGACATTGAGAAAGAGAATTTTAGCTACCTCATTGCCATGGTGTATAATCAACTGAACAAACAAAAAACCTCTAAAATTATGCATATCAAAATTAATCCTTTTTCATCCTATATATCAACATTAGAAAGGTCTTTTACCTATTAGTTAATAGTGTATCACAACATCATTTTTTCATGGTATATTTGGAAATTATTACAATTTAAGTGCTAAAAAAGATATTTTTATTTTATATTAATTTAATGAAAATTCAGTTAAATAACGCTATTGTACAATGGCAGCCTCACAGAACAAATGCAAAACAGGAGCAGCTTTGATCACACTAATTGGATATTTTAGAGTCTTCACATATTAATGGAAAAATATTTTAAGGAGATGTTAGGATTAGAAACCTCTACTTTTCCATTACAACAGTAACAAATTACTCAATATTTAAATTGCCATAGCACTTCTCCAAGGACTTAACATTTAGAAGCATAAAACAAAATTCTTCACATTTGAAAAATAAGCATGTTTTGCAGGAACAGGCAAACTTTTAAGAACTGGTCAAGTTAAAAATGTACATCTCCAATCAAATGTATATTCGTATGTCTAACTGAATATATACACATCATAAACAAAAAAAATTGAATGTAAGAGAAATCACATATCAGATTACACCTGATTTCTATGAATATCTTTTAAATATACAATATTCAAATTCAAAGTTTATAACAGTACAACTTACTGCTAATTAATATTTCTAGTATTTATTTAATTCAACTATAACATAACATTTTTATTCCAACAGTAGAGCAACCATGAATAGAAAATTTGGGGATTAATAATTTTCTATCAATTTCATGCATAAAACCAACATAACATATCTTTTGAGCTCCTCAATGGCTCAAAAATTAAATTGCTACTGTTATTAAGAAAACAAAACCAAGAACAAAATTAGTTTTTCCCTGCTAGTCCCCATGGATCTAAATCCACACAATAATTCTTCCCAATCTGCAAAACAAAACAAAACAATACACAAATAGATGGGCTAAGGAAGAAAGATCAAAACAAAGAAACAAGTAAAAAAAAAGAAAGAAAGAAAGAAAGAAAGGTCCTCTTTCCTTTTAGCAATCAGCAAAATAACAACAAGAAAAAGTGGAAAAGTCACCCAGAATATATGACCATGTAAGCATGGGTACTCTTGCAGAAAACCAAGTCTGTAACCCAAAGCCAGGGGAAATTTAAATTAAAGCAAACGGCCACAATAGGCAGGGAAATCTGTGTAGATAAAGAGGGACTGCTGAGCTTGCAGGTACACTACTAAAGATCTTCTGAGATTTCTACACAAACTTTATTAATTTTAAAAAATAGTTAACTATCCACCTTGTACCATAGAGAAGATTACGTTTCCCCCCCTTAAATCAAAATATACATATGTATGTGACATAACTAAAGGAAGAGAGGATTCCCATTGCTTAATACTGAGAATCAACAAACCAGAAATTTGCTTCACAACTCTACCTCCTTCCATATTTAGACAATGTTAAAGCCATTAAAATTTTTAACAAAAGGAAGAAAAGTCAGAGATAAGGCCCTTCACTCCTGATGTTAACTTAAGTGGTGGCACGATCACACAGCTGAACACAACTCCTTCTTGACTATCCTGTAAAGAACTACCAAAATTAGTTTAACTAACCAAAACCACTTAAAAGTTTGATGATCAGTGGTACAACCATTACATTTCACCTGCTACGTCTAACAAAGGAAATTTCCCGAGCCAGAATATGTCAAACAGAAGAATAGAGACAAAACAAGTCATGGCGTTAAAAACCAATACAAAGATTCCACAGTTGAGGACCTGATGAATTTTTACCAGAAAAACTCATCTATCCAGAAACATTGACGTTGAAGAGCATGAACCTTTTTAGGGAAGTATTTCATGCACAGAAAAAAAATCATACTAGATTAAAATAAGAACATATTTACAGTAATATTTAACTTATATATAATATAGTCTCCCACAAAATCTGTATGATTTTTAAAGCAAACCAAAATAGCTTCAGTTGATTTGGGGTACTGAATGAAAAGTAAAAATACTAATTATGTGGGTGTGAGGTAATTTTCAAATACTTATCAGGACAACAATGAAATTTTATTGGCAATTAAAATCTTCCTTAAAAGTGGAAAGTAAAGCTATTTCTAAATAAAATCAAAGACAAAAGTTCAAGTTTGTTTAAATCCGATCATTTAACACTAAAAAATGACTAGTGCAATATAAGGAGTAACTTATAGAAGTAATGTAGTTGCACACCTTTTCTTTAAATAAAATCTTTCTTCAGTTAAATTTATTTACCATTTCCCTCTATATCCTGAATTTCTCTCACCTGACTTTTCAAAGCATAAATTTTCAATCACTTTAGTATTCTCATTTATCAGCTATAATCAGTCGGTTTCTTACATCTTTAGAATTTCTTATTAACTACAAATATGGAAAGAGTATTAAAAGTTTTCTACAAATTGGGGCTTTCCATTCCTAGAGTTGACAATTCTGTTACAGGCGCTATTCAGTTACAAAGCAAAATCAAACGTGACCTACGTACTTCAAGGGAATTGACAATAAAAACACTTTCTCTAAATACTAAGTAGCTCTAAACAGCCACTCTTTCATCTTGAGATAATTATAAATTAACTATATACGGGGTTCAGCACAAATAAGATCCCTTTTTTATAAACTGATAAAATCTATAATACATCTTTTATTATAAAATCATAGCATGTATGGTTATGATTTTGTAATAAAATCACAACTCAAATCCAGGCGTTACTTCTGCTGGACCCTGTATTTAGGAGAAAGCAGGGGAGGAGAGTACAAATTATGTTCCTATATAGAATAATGCTTGTCTTCCCTTAAAATGTATTTGCAAAAGATGGGGATAAGAGCAGATGCTCTCAATCTACTGTTGACAATTTTCAAAACTATGACAAAAAGCTGAAATTCTAAGGTAAAAATGTCATAGAAATAAAAGGTACACATTTAGCACACAAGATTCACTTTTAAATGATCTATTACACGCACATTCCATTTACATTTGAAGCCAAATCTTGTCACAAAAATCATTTTTACCCTCAGAATTACACCTCTATGCAGAGCTAAAAAACAAGTCAAATCTATTCCTTTAGATATTCTTAAGTATATCTGTATAACTTAAAAAAAAATGTGACCTTATGCATGGTGGATTCTCAATTAAAATACTTATTTCTTTACTATAAGCAGAATCAACACAATCTGGCAAATAACTGAAAATGCCAAAAACTTAACCATGTTAACAACTTCAAACACTCTTTACTTAGACATCAGCATTCAAATTCCTACGGCAAGTAGTAAGAATGAAAATGTTGGCCATCTAATTTTATGTTTCTCCATTCAAAAAAAAAAAAAAGTAAACCTGTAGGTGAGAAAATAATATTGGAATGGCACTAAACTAAGTTATTAATACAATAAATATATATTATGGTATTTTTCTTATTAGGCAGTTTCTAACAAATTTAGTATTTCTTAAATGAAAACCATATCTGTTTCTAAAAGAAATGTCAAAAAAATAAGTAAAATTTAATTCTCTCCTTAGGTACTTATCACTTGCAAAGAAAAGCTACTGTAAATATATTTAGACTGTAAGTCATAAATTGACTTTGGAAGAATGCATACCTAACTTGCTGATCGACACTGAAATCGCAGAAATTAGCTACATACAATATCAACATTCCAAAATGTTATTAAAATCCAACCCAAAGCTGCCTTTGCATTTCTGGGATTTCTAATGAGATTTTCAGTCTGCTGAACAATGGCCATAAAAGGCTTTCAAACTTCATTCCATTCACAAGTAAAGTTGAAATTGAACATTTTTATTTCTTCTCTCCCTATGACAACTTCACCATGGAACAGTGAATAACACAGCTCAAGTCATTATGCTAATTAGAAATTAAATAAAAAGATGCCCTTACAATAGTTAAGTGTAAGGTGACATGCTACAACTAGAGACACAGTTCAAAAGCGGCTTTAAGAACTGTGTTGTACAGGCTTACAAAAGCTGAAAACATTGGGGAGGGAGCTTCTTGATGCTCTCCGTCACTGGAACTCTAGCATGTGGCCATTTTTCAATTATAAGACAGAAATTAAACTATACATCAATAGAAGAATGTCACACAGCAACCCACTCTTATGACCTATTAAGCCTTAAGATCTCTCAAGAAACTATATTTATTGAAATTAAGCTGACTGGTCATCTAATTAATGCAAGAAGGGGGGGAGGGGAATACTGCCTTAAAGATTTGAGGAGTCTGAAAGCAAAGTTTAATTTATTAATGCTTCCAAACTAACAGAAGTATGTTCCTTTCCTATGTTAAAAGATGGTAAGGAACAACACAAGCTATGAGATGCCAAGGTTATAGTTTAAGACAGGCTCCACTTTGAACAGCACTGCATAAAATACACTTTAAAAAGCTGGTCATATCCTTTGACTAATTTACAGCACCTGGTGGTCCCAACTGAAAGGATTTTTCTATCTGCCACAAAGTTACATAAAATATCCAACGTTTTTTAAAGGAAAAGAAAAAGGAGATATACGAGTATAAGCAAGAAACAGGTAGAAAACGTTGAAACAAAATAATGACCAACAAATCTTCCAACATTATGAACATATACAAAATATAAAAGCCCGTCCTCATTAAGGTTGAAGTGTTATCTAAAAATACATGCTATTAAAATCTTTCAATCACATATTAAACCATTAGTTAAAAACATTAATGGTACCATACAGTCTGAAGTTTCTATTAAAGAGTTTTTGGTTTCTAGTCTTTCTCTTTGAATTTAACCTGAACTTTAAATCCTATCCATTCTTCAAGACTCATTTTGAAGGGCTACTTTTCAATTTAGTCTTGTACTTTGCCTATCCAAAATAATCTTTTTTGAAAAGTCTATTATATTCATCTGAAAATGATTACATACTGCACTGGGCATCTCTAACATTTAGAGAAATATATTTAACTCTGGTATTACATAGTTTCATGCTGTCATACATTTTAAGATTTCTACATAGGAATTCTTGAATCCCAACAACTTAATGGTATAGTGGTTTATATACTGGAAGCATCCAGTAAGTAATTGTTGGATCAATTTTAAGACTTCAGATTTAGTTTTACTTAGGTCATAAAATGTCACCAAATCAAATAAAATTTAGTTAAGGAAACTGCCATATTAGAGACATGCTGTTCAAAAACAACTTGGGATCCCCAAATACTTGAAAACTTTTAATTAAAAAAACAAACAAGTAAAAGCTATATGCCATAGTGATGGGGAACCAATCTTAATAGTTACAAAAGTTTGTCAAAATATTTCCCTATTATATGAATTTAGTCTATCCATTGTCTCATTTTAGCTTTATAACCTTAATGAAATAAAATTCATTATTTTACCAATAAAGAAATTGTTACCCAAAGTCACAGACAATCAACTGAGGAGCTCTACCAGACCTAATAACCACCACAAACTGAGCCCCTATGTCTGTTACCTTACTCAGAAGTAAACTTTAAATTGAGACCTGAGTTAAGTATCAGCCAGGCAAGGTAGAAACTGATTGAAGTAGGAAAAAAAAACAGCATATATAAAGACCCAGATCAAAGAAAATATGACATATTTGAAAAACTGAATTTCAAACAGGTAACCCACTCTACTCAAAATTTAATTATCAAATCTTGGATGAATGCCTAATAAATGCCAGGAATTCAGCAATTTCCTCCAAATGAGTTCTTCACCCTCTAAATTGTATCCAAAAGTTTTATGTACATATTTTTTAGGGGGGAAAGGGACCTGACACAAAAACAGTTAAACTACTCTAAACTATCAAAAGCCAAAGTTTTATTTCAATTTCAAAAGCTGTGACTTTACTTTAATCAAGCCATAATTTCACTTCAACTTCACACAGTATACTATGTAAAGAGCTCAACTCTATACACAAAGATACAACAACTTCAATTAAATTCACTTAAAATGTGCTAGGTATCTGCTTTGTGTCAATCACATGCTGCCAAACTAAAGGAGCAATGTGGCAAATTGTACATACTGAAGGACCTCTATAGTAATGTTAAATTCTACAACAGTCACATACTAGGAAATAGTATGGCTTCTTCTTCAACTTATAAAAGTGCTCTATTCTTCATTCTTCAAAAGGTGTCCTCTTCTTAAAATCTAAACCTATCTTTTGCTAGATTTGTCTTTCAAAATTACTAAATGAGAAAGAAACATTAAGACCAGGAATAAGTATAAAGCATGCTTTTGAAAGTAGAATTAGACTTTTATACATTTGCTTAAAATATATTTTAAATCTGAAAATATTTATCCACGAAGATGTACGTAGCCCTATGTTCACTGCAGCATTATTCATGGTGGTCAAAACATGGAAACAACTTAAGTGTCTTTTGATACATGATTCAATGAAGAAGCTGTGGTACACATACACAATGGAGTATTACTCAACCATAAGAAAAGATGAAATACTGCCATTTGCAACAATATGGATGGCTCTTCAGATCATCCATAACAACAAACAAAAAATTTCAATAGACACAGACAACAGTTTAGTGGTTCCCAGAGAGTAAGGGGGGCTGAGGGGTGGTGGAAGAGGATAAATGGGGTCAAATACATGGTGACAGAAGGAGATCTGACTTTGGATAGTGAACACAATACAATAGATAGATTGGGGGTGTCCAACCTTTTGTCTTCCCTGGGCTATACATAAAATAAACCAACACTAATGATAACTGATGAGCTAAAAAAAAAAAAAAGTCTGTGCATAATTTTTGTAATTTTTTTAGAAAGTGCACAAATTTGTGTTGGGCCACATTCAAAGCCATCCTTGGTCACATGTGGCCCATGGGCTGCAGGTTGGACAAGCCTGATACAGATAATGTGTTATAGAATTGTACACTTGAAACCTATATAATTTTATTAACCAATGTCACCCCATTAATTTAATTAAAAATAAATATAATACATTTAAAGACTAAAACAAGTTTATAATTCATCTATTATTTTAAATTACTATTCGTTCACTTCCAAAAAGTATGTATGTGCCTGTGTCCAGCTCAGATTAGTGTAAAAGACACAGAAATAGTCCATAGTCCTAGAAATGAAAAATACCTTTACATACAACTATAGACTGATCTCGAAGATATACTGTTAACAAGAAAACAAGGTAAAGCAAAGTGTGTATAAGATGCTACTCTTTATTTTAAGAATGGGAAGAGAGGGTACAGACACATACACAGATTTGCTTATATATTTTTAAATGTAAGGAAGGACAAACCACCAATTTTCTCTTAATAGTCACCCATAAGGAGAAGGGCAAGAACAGAGTGAAGACTGGAGAGTCTTCTCTGAATATATTTTTCCTTGTCTTATTGATTTGAATTTGGAGCCTTATAAACCCTTTACATACTTATAGAACAAATTAATTTTTTAAAATACTGAAAAATAAGCATATCAAAAGCAAAATGAAACAAATGGACCTATTTATCTAGTTGATGGCTTAATCGCAGAGAGAGAAACCTGAATTTAATAAAGCTTCTAGATCAAGCTACCAATTTACAGAAAATACAAGGGACAGTGGAATATGTTATACCATACCACAAAATTCAGACCATTGCAAATTCCAGAGGACAAACAATCCAGCTAGTACAACAATTAAACTACAAGGAAGAAAAAAAAAAAACCACAGAAGAGATAAAGGAGGAACCAATTAAGGGCACATAAGTCATCAACCAATTTGCTTCAAAATAATACAGGGCATGGAATGACAGATGAGAAAGATAGATCACAAGTTGATAATTGTTGAAGCTGCTTTATGGGACACTGAGTCTATTATAACCTTCTATCCTTGTATACTTTAAAATTTCATAACAAAAAAATTAACAAAGAGTTAGCAATTATTCCTAGAGCTAACAATATCCCTTCCCTATGCAGGAAAGTAAGTGGTTGATCATTCCTCTATAATTCTGATGGCACTCATGTTTCTCCCCATCATTTAGCTGTCTTACACAATGATCCTTCCTAACCTTGAGATCTCCCTCACAAATTAAAAAACATGCTGATTTCCTCTAGTGCATCTTTTCTTCAATCAGATCTGTCTTTCTAATACATAAGAACTACAAGTCACTGCTACTGAGGCTAATAAAAGTGAAGGGTGAGAATTTTAAAAGAAAAAACAAATGATAGAGCAGCCATCATTTATATAAAGAAGACTTAAGAAAGAGTAAAGAAAGGGAAAGAAATTAAGCCGAGACCTTAGAAATAAACTCCTATATCCCTCAGTAGAGAGAGCTGAGAGCCAGATGTTTAACAGGCACTAAAGGTCTATGTTTTGGCATGAAATTATAAGCAAGGCATCATAAAACTGCATGAACTGCAGAAGGCTAGGTGAACACATTACATGTTACATCCATCCTTAAAGCCTCAGTGGAACCTCAGGAAACTAATCAATAGATTCAAATCAGAAAATCAGAAAAGTATTGAACATTCAGAGGAAGAAGAGAAAAGAAAAAAAAATGCCTCCTTTACAGAAAGAACAGAAAGGGAAAAAATTGCCTCCTGAATGTGTATTATCTACCTGCTCTGTGTATTAAAACAAAATGTAAACATCTCACTGAAACTGAAGCAGTGAGGGAGAGCCTGAATTTTCCAGAGCAAGAGTGGTGCTACACTAATTACTACAAATTTAATAGGAAATGGGAAATATGTATGTACTTCATATGTTTCTGTACTACCTCAAATCCACTAATCCTATTTTTTGTAAAGTGCTAAGTATTCTTTTCTTTCTTTCTTTCTTTCTTTTTTTTTTTTTTTAATGTGATTAGTTCCCTGGCTGGGAATCGAACCCAGGCCACGGCATTGACAGCACCGAAGCCTAAGCCACTACACCACCAAAGTGCTAAGTTTTCGACCACATCTATCACCAAGATTTTAAGAGACTTAACTCCCATGGTTAAGAGACTTCCACAGATTACTTAATTTCTTACTATATTTTGTCTCTTCAATGAAACACAAGCTACTTAAGGCTAACATTGTGTTTACCACTTTAAATCCCCTCCATGTATCCTATATAGAGTAGATGCTCAATAAATGTTTTCTCATTTAGCAATTAATGAAAAACAAAGTAATATATATTTCAAAGAATTACTCTAAATAAAATAAGGAGGCTTTGAGTATGGAAAAGACCTGCCCTCAAGGAGTTTATAATCTCTTATATCCTATTAATATTTTAAATATTACAGAGTTTGGGGGGTTTTGAGGGAAGGGAAAGCAGTATAGCTACTGCTGCTGTTTAACAATCATCATTTCAAAAGTATGCCAGAATTTCCACAAACTTCCACTGACGAAAAAAATCTTTTCTCTAAAGACTATTACATAAACTGAAACAGACCTATCCCCCAGATCTATTTATGAACTAGATAATAAAGGTTAGAGAGTAACAACACATCCATATAGGCATCAGTAGTGAATATACTGTTTATTAACTGGAAAGAAATAGGATTATGGTATTAGCAGATCAAGGAAATAAAATAGGAATATATATTTGAATATCTCGAAGAGTTTCCAAGAATCAAGCAAGTTCATTTGCAGAATTGCTGAATTTGTTTCAATTTCACCAGGACAAAATACCAAATTCTAGGAGCAAAGAGTAGGAATAAATTTCAATATGGTTAATAGGAAAATACCTGAACATTTGGAATTAAGAATTACTTGGAATTACGTAGGTCTTACATAAAATATTTTTACTAATACACAAACTTTAAAGGGATACATACCTACAAGAATGAATCAGTCTCTTTAAAAACTACAAATAGATGAAATTGGTAAGAAAAATTTTTGCAAAAGAAAAACTATTTTAGAAAAATATAAACAAACATGAGCAACAGCTATTTAAAAAAAACCCCAAACACAAGGAGAAAAAACTGTAAGAAATAACAAAGAGCAACCCGCAAATCAAATAGAAATGTGCAACAAGTCATCATTAAAAACAATGCAATTAAGTGGAACCCACCTCCATTACAGGTGGGAATGCATAATGGTACAGCCACTGTGAAAAATGGTTCGACGTTTTTGCAGTAAGTGAAACAGAAACACCAGTAATTCCATTCCTAGGTATATACCCAAAAGAATACCCAAAACAGGTATTCAAATAAATATCAGCACATGAATGTTCACAGCAGCACTGTTCACAAAACCAAAAGGTGGAACCACCGTCCATTTTCTTAGGTATTATGCCCACAATAAGGGCAAAGTTAAGTGGTTAGGAGATCCTATGGTGGAAAACCTAAATTATTTTCCATATGGCACTTAAAAAAAATGTCTGTCAAATCTCATGCAATTTCCAAAGCATGATCTATATTCAATGTCATCATTTCCTCTGAGAACAAGTGAGTACCATGAAAGGTTGTGGAGCAGCAGTAAAGTACCATGAGTAAAAGGACATTTTAAGATCACCAGTGTAACGACAGTGTGCAGGAAAAATATTAAAAAAAGGAAACTACTGCAAGGGACTAGGCTCTGGTCACAAAGGGTGGGCAATGAAAGGGACTTTTTTAAAAGGATAAGCATCAATACTAGATGGTTACATGTGATAGAGGAGACAAAGATGACACCAAAATTTCAATCCTCAATGATGTGGTTCTCAGAATTTGCATTCTCTGCTAAGTCTACTGTAGATTTATAGCTTTTCATAGTTCCCTACCTTACTGACTGGAGTTTCTAAAATCTTAAAACCAATTCCATATCCTTGGTATACCAGGTGTTCCCCATGCTTGCTAGCTGGCTAACTCTTGGGTAAGCAAATCTCTTAGGAAGAGGCAGTCCCATCAGAGTTGGCTGAATGAGTACAGGACCAATGTAAGAGGTGCATGGAGTACTCACCTGTGGTACCAAGCAGAGAGAGAGGGGAACTAAGATTTCAGATCCAGAACTGGCTCTAGCCAAACAGGAAGAAGCAGCTATAAAATTGCTTACAGCAGAAGCAGAGTGTCTTTGATATTCTGACATACTTTTTCTGATGTTCAGATTACCATTAGAGTAGCCACTGGACAGAAAGTCTCATGAGAAACACGGCAAAAAAACAAAACCAAAAGGTGAGGGATTAAATGGAGCATACCCTACTGGTCTTTTGTCTAGGAAAGCAGTCTTCTGAAGATGATATTATTTTTCAAAATGGCCAATATGATACTAACCTTCATTAACAGAATTATCACATCCCACAAGATTGAGAAGGATACCATCATCTTTATCATCAACTTCACATCCCAGCAGCATCCAGCTTTCCACGTTGTCACTTTCTGAAATGGTGCTTTCTTCCTCTTCACTTGAACTGACCTCTATAATCATGACCTCTCGGACTTTACCCAACCTCTCTTCAGGTTTAGGCTTCTCGATGTCCCTCTTGCATTTCTTATCATCCAGCTCATTAGAACGACGAGAAGCAGTAGGACCTCGGGTCTTTTCTTTTGCTTGAACTCTAAAATTCTTTCTTTTACATCTATAAATACTATCTTCGTCAGACAAAGTGATGACTTCTGACCCATCTGATAGCTGGATGACCTCACTATCTGAAAGGACAATTAAGTTCTTCTGATTTGGTTTACTACTGGATGATTCAGAGTTCCCAGAGCTCTTTCCCTCATGTTCTTCATTCTTGATGACATCGTCAAGATCTTGGGCATAATGAACTTGACTGTAGAGCTGAAACTCCACCTCACTATCGACACTCAGGTCACTAGATGATTCTTCACGATAAAGGTCATCTTCATATGCTTCTATAGTCTCATAGCCACCAAACATCATGGAAAGTCAGTTAGCTGTGATGCTGTAAAACAGAAAGCCACACAAAGAATGTGTTTTAAAAGCTCAGATTGTGCCTGTGCAGTGATACTACCTCTCAGTGCTAACTTTTAGGTAAAGGTCATTGCTTTCCTCAATGACATATCAAAATACCTTTTTATTCCTGGGATTTCTAAATCCTATTATGATCTACTCTAATAATGCTCACCTCCCCCAAATAAAAAATACTAGCAACAAGTTGAGTTATAGTTATGAATGGAAATTCATATCTTGCAGGTATGTTGGAAAGGAAAAACAGGTTGAGATCCACTGACTCAGAAACCAAATACTTTTTCTCCAAAATGCTAAAAATCACAAAAATATTTTAGGTAATTCTCACCATTCCATCCATTCTTCACCTTCTCCCTGGTTTTAGCTATCATCTTTCTAGGTATACATTCACACACAGGAACATTACTTCAGCTATGGCTAAAATCTACACTAGGTAACCATTATATTTGCTGTTTTTGTATAGATTTTTACTCTCAATTTAAAAATTAATCTCATGACTTTCTGATAACTTAGACCAAAAAAAAATACATAAAAATATCTGATAAACCTGGTTTACTTCTGTGCTAGCTATAAAGGTGTGTATGAATACAAACTTACTAAGGACCTAAAATTGAGTCAAAACTCTTAACTTTAGAACTTTAATTTCCTACTGTGAGCACATTAAATCCTGCTATCCTTCAGCTCATCTTAAATAACACTTCCTCAGGGACGCTTTCCTTGACCCACCAGAATAAATTAAGTGTCCCTTTTTATAGGCTTCCGTAACACTGTACCTTTCAAAACACAAACCACACATTTCTAACTACTAATTCAAAGTTAATCTCCCACAAACACAGATCACACACCCCAGAAGGGCAGGAACTAAATGGACTTTGTTCAATGGATCCCCAAAGCAAAGTAGAGTAACTGGTATTTAGCAGGACCTCTATAAATGCCTGTTGAAATAATGAAGAATAAATAAATGAATAAATCATCAGGCATTTGTTCTTTGACCCTGATAAACCTAATATGTGCCAAAAATATGGAAATTGTGATGGAATGAATTTTGCAGTTGTCTCAACTATTCCAACTACTCTCCTATCATCAACCAAAAATCTATACCGTAGATGTTTCAATTCGGTACTGATAGAATATTGATCAAAATGTGAGCTCTGGAAAAACAGCTCATGTTTGTTCAAAAATCAGGGACAGCCTAGAGAACAGTAACAATGACAATATATTCTTTCTACTTCCTTTTGAGCTACACATATATAATTTAGAGAGACTAGTCATTTTTCTTAGTTTATCCATTTCTGCCCAAAATGTCAAGGGTGTTCTGATGATAGTTTTGATGATAAAACCCACTGACTCTAAGAATCAAATAAATAAGAGCCAAAAATGAAATTATTGAAATTAATGAAATTTTTTACAGAAATAAAGAGAACTTGTTATATACTTTAAATTTATACAATGTTATGTCAATTATACCTCAGAAAGATGATTTTTTTAAAAAGATGATTAAGTTCTGAGTTAATGATACTATATTATATACTTTAAATCTGCTGAAAGTAGATCTTAAATGTTCTCATTGAAAAAAAAAGAAATGTGTAAGGGGATGATGAGTTAACTAACCCTAACGGAGTAATCACATACACAAATATCAAGCCATCATGTCGTACACTCTGAATTTATACACTGCTGTCATCATGTCTCAATAAATATGGGGAGAAAAACAAACTTTTAATGCCTTTTTTCTTCTATAAGGTGTATTTTTTACCTATTCCTTTCTTGCACTGTCCTTCAGTTTGTTATGCTGTTGTTGTCATACAGGTTCAATGCAGCTGTCTGAATAATAACGCTCATAGCATTTATCAGTTTATATTGAAATGTTAGCCTCAGAGGAATTCAAATAAAAGATGAATCCTTTCCTTTTTATTTAATAGGTAAATTAATTCTAAAAGAAGTCAAAGGAATTATGCTTCCTTCAAAATCCTCACTGGATCCATCCTGAGGATCCAGTGTGGACTTAAGATAAAACATAATTCCAGTTCAGCACAGAAAAAATTAAAGAGCTAAATTACAGAGTTACAAATTTGTACTACTCTTGGAGCCATCCCAGAGGAAAGGGATTAAGAACAGAGCCATAGGCACACCTGTGAATGTATGCCAAAAATAAACTACAGAAATAGAATAAAAACTGACTTCCTTGGGTCTAAGGGTTTATCTCTTTCCCTGAAATGTAGAAAAATGAATTTAACAATTTAGCCCCTATGGCCTTTAAGAGGATTTTGTATCTTCTGTACTTGAAAATTGTGCTCAGCATAACTTGCTCTTCTATTTATGTGGCTTATGTATGCCAGGGTTAAGGTTTGCCTGAGGCTGTTTTGGTTTATGTTACTACTTTAATTACATTCAAATGCATTTAATTCACTTTTTTAAAAAAGTCTGTACTCAGAGGATGAATATGAAATGTATATAATATACGTCTTGATTCAGAGGGTTTCTCAGTTCTTTAATCAATGTACACGATTCTCAAGCATACTTAATTAGATGAGATTCCTACGAGAATCACAAAATTTAAATCTGGAAGAGACCTTTCAGATTATCCCACACAATATCCTCAATTTACATATAAGGAAACTGAGGTCCAGAGAGATAAGGAGGCCTACCCAAGGTTTTGTAGCTGGTTAAGAACCTAGCTAGGACTGATTCACATTTCCCCAACTCACAGCCAAGTGTTCACTAAGCTTTTTTATTTTGTTTTGTTTAAATTTTTTTTCAATATTTTCACATAAAAATTTAAGAGAAAAAAAAACACCTCCCTCCAAAGCTATATTTGCATTTGTTCTAACACCTAAATTTACCTCATGAATACCCAGTTTACTTTTCAGTGGAGTATAAAAACTACCAAAGAGGCATTTTAATTGGAAGAAAACGCACATATTTTGAGTTTATGAGTTTACCATCCAGGAGCCTCCCAAGTTGGCACTCAAAGATTGCAGCAATCCCAAGATCAAGAAAAGATTTAGGTTCTTACGTTAAGAAACTAAAATATCAGTTTGGGAATAAAACTTAAATAAAGAATTAAAATAGCTTAACAAATATAAAAACAGCTTAAGAGAATGACTGCAAAGACTCTCACCACTCAAAAGTGGCAGTATTCATTCACTTAATTTTTAGACTAGACAAATGTAGGCTTATTTAAGCTTTCAGACTTTACTACAGAATCTTTAAAACCAATACTTCTGCTCTAACAGTCTAAGCTGGATCTTTTACTCTTACTTCCTTTCTAAGAACGTTTAGCCTAAATGTTTCTTCTTGATAACACTAGTATCCATCTCAAGGAGATTTAAAATCAAATTCACAACTTTATTTTAAACCCAGTTTTCATTGGAAAGTGACTAACAGACATTTTTTGTTTTCAACTTAAAATGTGTGAGCTGTCCTGACAGTGACAGATTAAAAAAAAAAAAAAAAAAAACTATTAAGTTCACTCTGGTGCTAAAAATTTGTCCATTCTTCAGAGGTGACTTTCAATTTGAAGCAAATCTGACTGGGGTAGAGAATCCAAATGTGCGAAATAATAGTCACAAAAGAGAGAGAGCGAATAAGAGAGAGAGAGGAAGAATACAAGATGTGGGAGAAAATTATGCTTAATTTATTCAGATAAACTCAGCTGTTCTTGGGATACACAGTCCATTGTAATAACTAATCATATCTCAAAACACTTCCTTCACTTTTCTCTAATCTCTTTCTCCTTTTGCTAGATAGTATCTTATCCTTGTAACTATCTTCCCATCCTCACTTTCACTTGTTTTCTTCTTGAAAATAGCAATACAAAACTCTCCCAGCATAATCCTGTCTGAAATATACACACAGGCCATTTAAAAGTCTTTGGCTGTGATAGTGTAACATTCAAAACACAAAGTTAAACTTTGGAAACGACTGAGTCACTAAGATTGAACGGTCTCCTTTTATACATGGAGAGCAGAGGTCTGAGAAGCTTATTTGTTTTTTGAGCCTAAAAGATCTCCTAATTCAACGCTGTAATCTGTAATAAAGGTAAATTCGGCCTAAAGATGAGATTTTTAGAGTCACCAGCTAATTACTGGTGGAGCCGCGGTTAGACCTCAGGCCTGCTGACTCCCAACCACTTTTCCCACTACACCAGCTGCTCTTTCTTAAAGTTGAAGTTAACTGCAAGCTCAAAGGACGTGGGGAATAAAGACAATCTTAGCGAACACAGTCCAAGTCTCCCTGTTTTACATGGAAGAAGGGGCACATCTCCCGAAATTTTTCTGGCTCCACTGCTGCAGCTGCTGCTTCTAACAGAGGCTGAAGTTGGACCAGGACCGTTCGGTCCTCACAGGCCAGGCCGCGGCTCCGTGCGGCAGGACCTCCGCGTTTGACTGACTAATCGGCTTCCCTAAAACAGAATCTTGGGAGTGGTGGAGGTAAACTAGGCAGAATCGCCACCCCCACGGCGGCCATCGGGCGCCCAGCCCTTTGGGAACCACCACCTAAAGCTTTGGCCAGGCAGGGAAAATGGACACCCCAGTCAGCCGAGCTGCGCGGGACACAGCACCACAGAGGATTCACGAGCCGTCCCGCCACGAGTGGGGCACAGGTGGGGGACGCGGAGGCCGGCAAGGGGACACGCGCTAGTTCGACAGCCCGGCGGGCGAGGCGGTGGAAAGGCAAGGGTCCCCCAGTCACGGGCAGCTCGGGGCCCGTCACACATACTCACTGCCGCGGCTGTGACCAGGAAGCACCAACCAGGAACCAAAACGCGTAGAGGGACGGGGAGGGGCGACGACAAATGAGGTAAGGAAACCGCGTCCGCGCGGACCCGGGAGGAGGGAAGGCACTTCCGGGGAAAACACAGCTCCCGGGAGTCGTCTTCCGTCCCCGCCCACCCTGAGGGCTCTCTGTGCGCATGCGTAACAAACTTTCCTTCCCAGCAAACAATTTCTGGGTTTACCTTTCTTGCTTTTCCCCTTTCCCTTCAGTGCTTCTTTCAGAGATACCTAGACTGCATCTGTAATAGGGGAACTCTGAATGACTTGCGCGCAAGAGACACCACTTTCCAGGCAAAACCGAAGGGAGCTCGCACTCTTCTGTGCCCGCAAGAAAAACTATATCTCCCATGATGCCCCTGGCGGATTGCAGGACGAGCTCCACCTTCTCCTCTGTGGTCCTCGTAGGACACCCTTCCTTCGCCACGTGGCGCCGGAGACTAGCCGAGGCCCGGGCGGAGGACCAGGGCACGTGCGGCGACCCAGGGATCCCCAGCGAGGGAGAAGCCTCCTAGAGAGCCCCTGGTTTCTAACTTCGGTGCGCTAGATGACCTTAGGCAGGTATCTTCCACCTCTCGTTGAAGTTAACTTGGTTCTCACTGGGGATGCTTCCTGCGCTCTTTCTGAAGTAGAAGGCAACAGATTTAACTCTTCGTGAACCTTGAAGAGTTTCATTCTTGCTAAAGATTGAAGTGAATAGTGGACCTTTGAAAGTCTCTGGCTTTCATTTCTCTTCTTACATCGTATTTTAATACTTAGTAATAGTAAACCCATTTCTACAACTTTACAAATGAAGCATTTTTATCAATTCGCTGGCCCTTGGCAACAGTCCCGAAAGATAAGCTTGGCATGGGTTCTTATTGCCAACATTTACTGAGCACCTGTTAAGAGGCAGGCAGTGCTAGCAACTGGAGATAAAGCGGTAAAATTGTAAAGTCTGGTCTCATATATCTGAGAATCTAGCTGGGAAAACAAAATACAGATAATTTGGTTATCATCTAAGAGTTTGGCTGGGAAAATAGAAAATTTAATTAACATGGTAAGTGCTAGGAAGGAAGGGTACAATGAAAAGGTAAAATTGAACCCATTTCGCAGAGGAGGAAACAGGCTAAGAAATGGGTCACGGGAATTATTAGATTGTTTAGGTAACATGTATTATGTAAAACAAATGTTACCTTTAAAAAGTAATTTACTAAGATTTTCTCAAGTGCTGGGCTTACTCCTTTAAGTATTATATGAGGGCTGTCCGAAAAAATTCAGCCGTAAATGCCTCTATTTTTCATATTACATGGCTGTATACTTTCCAGACAGCCCTCGTGTATATATGAACCCTTTGAAATTTTAACAACCCATTAAGGTTGAATTTTTAATTATCATTTCACAGGAAACATTCAGTTGCATAAGTTGCCCAGGGCCACAAGGTTAGGAAATGCTCCAAATTACTGTGCCCAATCAACCCACTATTACTCATGCATTCAACAAAGATTTACTGCATTAGCTGTTTAGAATGCTTTAGTCACTCCCCTTTAGGTCATGTCATAAAACTTAAGAGTCCTTTGGATGGCATAAAAGGCAATTCATGAGCTGATACCTCCCTCCATATTTATCACCATGCTGAACCTGAGCGATTGCCAGAATACACTATGCTGTCCCACATCTGTTCCTCTACAAAGGGCATTCCCACTGTCTATGAAGTCCTTCTCCCTGTCCTTCTGACATACCCCTATTCACCCTACTCTGCTGAAGCCCTGGGTCTGCAGGGAAACCTTCCAACTCAGCCAGACAGAACAGGCATTCCTTCCCTTGGGCTCGCCTTACACTTTGGACAAACCTCCATCAAGGCAGTTATATTGTATTTGTCTAACAGTTGTCTCCAGCTGGATTGTGAACTCCCTGAAGGCAGAAGCTTTGACATTTTATCCTTGTTATCTTCCCCAACTAACGTGGCTGACAGAAAGCACTCAATAAAGGTGTTAAAAGAATGAAGGTGCTCTCCCTGTAGGCTCTAGGAAACAACGAGAAGTGTAGCCGCCAGCTATCAGTTCAGTGTGGAAACCATTTCCTAATCCCCAATAACTGGAATGGAATGTAGTGCTTTGGGACATTAAGACAGGTATAAAGAGCTGTAGGGGTCCCAAAGATAAAGAGATTGCTAAGGAGAACAGTGTATATATACACATACATTCTGCCTTTGCATGATGAGTTCTCATTTAGATGACGTTTACAATTCATGAGATCCAGTCTCCTATTGCAGTTATGGGGAAACTGAGGCCCAGGTGGAAAGACTTGCCAAGAGTCACCTAGCAGAGGCAGAACTGTGTCTGCAGTCCAGGCCTCCGAGTTTCTCCTTTTAAGGTTGTCATACACAGTATTTCTCTTTCCATTGCACACTATCTCTGGTCCACACTTCTTGAAGATCATGGATGCTGGCACGCACATGTATCCTGAAGCCTCTCTCACAAAGAATGTTCTAAAGATCCCATTTATTTGAGGAAGGAAGCACCTGCTTTGCCTAGGGCAGAGGCAGTACTACATCAACAGTGAGCAGCTGAATTGGGGTGAGGGGCCAGGACAGAGAGGCTTGCCTTGCTGCAGAGGGCAGGCAAGATGGAGGCTATACTGTAGCAGGGTCTAAGTGAGTGGTACATAGTACTTATCCTTCCCCTTTCATTACAGAGGGAGGAGCCACCTCCTTTTATTCCAATTTATTGGTAGTACCTAGAACTTCTGAATATTAATCATTTTGACTTCTTAACAATTGCCTTTCAATTACTATTCATTTACTGAGAAAGTACTATGTAACAGGCTCTTGCTAGCCACTTGAAATATATTCTCTCTCTCCCATCCTCAAAATGACTGTAAGGGAGGTGCTAAGCCCATTTTACTAGTATGGAAATTGCAACTTGGCAAGATCATGTGACTTGCTCTAAATCACACAGTTGGGATTCAAATGATTCAAACCCAAGTCTTGTCTGTATCCCAAACCCATGCTCTTTTCTATGCCCAAAGCTGCCTTTCAAAACTAAACTCCTTGAGGGTGGAGATTATGATGGCTTGCTCCTATCTCTCTCTCCTACACCCAGTGCCTAGCCCAAGCCCAAGCACATAGTGGGCCCACAGAGAACCCTTGTGTAATGAGTGGATTCAGTATGAAATGACTGCCAGATGAAAGCCTATGATTATGAACAACATTGTGAGGGAGAAGCTGGCTGCTTAGGGCAAGCAGAGAAGCCTCTTTGTGCAGGAGGGAAGGCCAGGTAACTGGTTAGTAAGAAAAAATCCAACAAGCCAGCATTCTCACAACAAAGAACACCAACAGGCAATTTACAGAAAAAATCCAAAAGGCTGTGAACTATGATAAAGGGGTGTGCATAATAACCAGAGAAATGCAAATGATCTCATAAATGGTGGATGGAAATACAAGTTGGGAAAGCCTTATAGGGGAGCTTTTGGACAGTATCAAAATTGTAAGTGATCTTAATGTTCTTAATGTGTACACAAAGGTAGTTCATGATAGAAAATGGAAACAACAAACATTCATAGATGGGGAATAAAATAAACAAGGATCTATCTGTTCTATTTTTATTAATAAAAACTATGCTGCTTTTAAAAGAATAAAATGCATCTGTATGTACTGACGTAGAACGATTTCTGAGATACACAGTTAAGTGTGAAAAAAACAAATTGCAGAGCAATAGGCGTGTTATGTATTCATTTTTGTTATAGTTTTAAAGGAAATGTGTGTGTGTGTATAGGTATGTGTATAGGTAAATGCATAGAGAAAATACTGGAGGGATACCAATCAATAACGTCTGAGGAGGGGAGTGGGAGTAGAGGGGGGTAAAGAGGGACTTTCACGTAAAAAGAAATGAGTGAGCTATGATTCACTGAGAAACGTGCCACAGCACTTCTGCGGTGTTCCTGCTGAAGGCTCGTCGCCTGAATACAATCATGAGGAAGCCACCAGACAAACACAAACTGAAGGACATTCTACAAAGTGCCTGACTGGATTTCTTAAAAAATGTCAGTGTCATAAAGCACAAAGGAACACTGAAGAACTATTCCACGCTCAAAGACAGCAAAAGTAACATGATACATAGTAAATGCAGTGCAAGATCTGGGATTTTTCTTTTGCCATAAAGGATATTACTGGGACCATGGACAAAATCACAATAAATGTAGATTTAATGACAGTGCTGTTCTGATGTTATTTTCCCCATTTTTATATTACAGATAGGTAAGAGAATGTCCTTTTTTAGACTATACACACTGAAGTACTTGGAGTCAAAAGGTATCACGTCTGAAACTAATTCTCAAGGGGTTCAGAAGAAAATTGTATTAGTGAAAGGGCAGGAGAGAGAAAGAAAGGAGAATAATAATACAAATATTGACATTTGGGGAGTCTGGGTAAAGGGTGAGAATTCTTTATACCAATTCTGCACTTTTCCTCTAAGTCTGAAATTATGTCAAAACATAAAATTAAGAGGACAAATAAAAAGCATGAGTAAGAGTTTGCCAGATAGAGAAGGCATGGGGATCTTCTGGCCAAGGAACAAGAGAAGCAAAGGAGACCGCGAGTGTGAGGCTCGTGCTTTGAAAAACAGCAGCGGCTCTGAGTGTCCGGAACACAGCCTGGTGTTGGGGGGCAGGGAGAGGGGAGGGTACAAACCATGAGCCGTGCGCCCCACAGATGGACACGTTGCCCTACTACCTACGCGCAGTATTGGAAACCAGGACGTCAGCCTTCCTACCCAGCCTCAAGTCCTGCAGCACACGACTTGGGTTCTGGCTTCCCTGTCATTTCATTTCAGTTTCTCTTCATCCAGTGACTAGAGTGAGAAACCCTAGAATAACGGCTGAAAGGGACATCTAGCATCATTTGCTCAGTTTGCTGAAGGGAAAACTAGGGCCCTAAGTGCAGAAGGGATAAACAAGGTCCCAGCAAAAATGAGTGTTAATGTTGGCACCAAAATCTTAAAGGTTGAGGCAGAAATAGAGGCTGACGCGTGAAGTTGGGATGTTTTTCATTTGCCACAAATACAGACTTAATATCTGCACCGTTTTTATGTGTAATTATAGGAACTGCAGTCCTATAAAACCCATATGTTGTTACTGGTAGGTACTGTTCAATTCAGGCTCCTAGTCTAAAGCAGCAATCAAGGTGATTCTCAGGAATGCTCAATGACATTGGTACCCATCTGGATTTCTTGAAAAGTTTAACGTCCTTTTTTTATTATTCATGATCGTGCAGTTCTTCAGATTGCAAGGTGATGGAGAGAGCATGCAATTTTCATCCAGGTTATGAAATCATTCTTGAAAAGTTGGGTGTTCACACAGATGGCTTTTAATGTTTCTTAGAGACTGCTTTTCCATATAAAATCATAAAATTTAAAATATACATACGATAAATTAAACCATATAAATGATAATATTCTCATTACAATAAAATCGTAGGGATAAGGAGCTAGTATTCCAAAGACTCTGTTCTCATTTGTTATTATTCCTAGTTGAAATTGTATCACTCAAGGCTTACATCTAAGTGACTATATAATGAACATTGACTAACAAAACTATTGAGATTCTAATTTATTTAAGCATCATCAGATTTCATAAAAGAAATCTCAAAGCATGCCATCAGTAATGTGTTGACGTGATATGCACACTCCACAAATCATGTCTTTATTTTAAAAATCCACGAGCCCTGGATCCCACAGATTCTAATGCATGCAGGGACACACATGCTGAACCAGGGACAGATCTTATTCAGGTCTCACTCTATAAGGGGGCAGTTTTCTTCACTTGCCTGTCTCAGACTCCAAAATCATGTCATTTTCAGTCCAGGCATGTCTTCCAATTGACAGTTGCATGAATTATTTTGCTCAGGACTTTAGACTGACAACAGATAAAAATTAATTAGGAATAGTCAAGATCACCCTATCAAATGAGTTTTGTATACAGTTTACAACAGTCAACTTAAGCACAATTATATACAATAAATTACAGATGTTATGCTTTGTGTTTCAGACATTACTATCCATTGTTTCTTACTAAATTGGTGAAACCATTAGCAAGATGGGACTTAAAAGGACTGTCTCCATTCTGATAAAGTTCGTATCTTCTTCCCTGTGCCTTCACTCGAGATCTGATATTCTTCTACGACTGATAGCAGTTTGCATTTGTACAGTATGTTTCTTGTATCAGACCTAGCAATTGCAGAAGATTCTGTCTCTCTATCTGCCATACTCACACTTCATGCTTTCTGTGCAGTCTTTGACAGCTATTATTTCCCTGTTCTTGCTTTGCCGCTAGACAGATCTATTCAAGTCCTGAACCACCACACATTTTCTTCGGAATCTTTAATGCCTGTTTCTCTTGAGAATGGCTTCTTTTGCTCTGCTGTGCTGTTGCTCTCAGAACTTACTCTCTAATTTTTTTCTCCTTTGTGCCTGCACTTGGCTATGTGAGAACAGTGAGAGGTTTTATTGTCTGCCTTGGTTTCTTGGCAAGAGAGGGAGTCTATCTATCTGACTGAACATTATCCAAAGAAAGTTCTAGGCTACTTCAAGACACAAACTCTGGTTCTGTTCAGGTAGCATTATCAAAGGCTCTAGTTTCCTGTCTTCAGAGATCATCTGGGCAAACCTTGACTGGATTAGAACAGGACAGAATTGTGTGGAATGAGACCAGGAAAGCAATGGACAGGAATTGCTAGGAGCTGTGCTGGGCAGCAGAAGGTAGATGGCTTGTATCTATGAAAGTAAGAAAGTAGCTGATAATCATACTGAGGATTCTTTCTATGTAACAAGTTGTTTCTCTTTTTGCTACTTTTGGGGTTTTCTGTCTTATTCATCTCTGAGTCCCCACACACATAGGCATTAGCCCCCAAAAGAGGACCTGGCCCAGAGTCCGTGTTAGAGAGAGGAAGGGATGCAGATCCGTCATAAGACAAACTTCATCACTGCTCTAGTTCTACCCCATCCCTTTCTCTGACCCTCACAGATCTAGGAACTGACTCTCCTTTTGTTTTAAATTGTGGTAAAATATACATAATATAAAAATGAACCATATGTATAAAAATATACATAATAAAAATAACTATGCCCTTTAACCATTCTTAAGTGCATAGTCCAGTGACATGAAGTACGCTCTCGTTGTTGGGAACTGTCACCACCCATTTCCGGAGTGTTTCCATCTCCCAAACTAAAACTCTGTACCCATTCAACACTAGCTCCCCATCTTGCCTTGCTCCCAATCCCTGGCAACCACCATTCTATTTCTGTCTCAGTGAATTTGGTACTCCAGGTACCTCATATAAGGGGGATCGTATATTATTTGTCTTTTTGTGACTGGTTTAGCATAATGTCTTCACTTACTATAATGTCTTCAGGTTCATCGCTTTTATAGCACAGGTCAGAATTAATAACAGACTCTTCTTGAGAGCGTCAGCACCTCTCAATTCCCATCCCATGCTGAGATCCTCTACCTCTGGAGGGGGAGGAAGCTTCTGTTGATAATCAAGAGAAAGGGTAGGACTGATCCAGCCTCCTGGTCTTCACCACCCTGTCTTTGCAACTAGGCTTTTGGGACCTCGGCTTTAGAGCTTTGGCCCTCATTCATTTATTCACTTAGATACCTGCTTGGGCTCAGGCTCTGCTCCGGTCCTAACTGGGTGTTTATAATCTAATAGAAAGAAACAGATCTGTAAACAAATGTAAAATAAGGTGCTACTAGCTTCTAAGATAAAAGCATTATGGACTTCGTGGGGCCACAAGAGATTGAAAGTAGGGGTCATTTATAATGGAAAGGATGAGAAACATCCCCAGAAGAAGTGACTGTGTGAATCTTGTAAGAGGAGTAAGTGTGCTCTGTGGTGAAACCAGACCAGGGAGAAGCATGCTGGGCCGGAGGCGCTGCCAGAGCCGAGGCCTGGGGGCATGACTCAGCCTCCCGTGTTTGTGAAATTGCAGGTGCACTGCCTTCTGGGGCACAGCACGCTGGGGGATGCAGGGAGAGAGGAAAAGCATCGTGAAAGAATAACCTGGGACGCTACAGAGGAGGGCAGGAGCCAGATCACAAAGACCATGGATGCTAGGTAGGGAATTTGGTTTGGTCCTCAAGACAGTCAAGACCCATGGAAGGTTTTAGGCAGGGAAATAAGGTCAGATGTGTTTTATCCCATCTCCCTCATAGTAGTGTGGTGAGACCAGCGGTCAGAGGCCAGTTAGGACAGTGCTTGCCTTAGACCAGAAGAGGGGTAACGATCATGGTGGAATGGAGGCAGTAACCCTCATACTGCCTCCTGAGAGCCAATTGTCAATTCTCAGGAGTTTTACAAGCCTGTTGTGAGATACAGGCGTTAAAAACTAAATGATACAAACTTAAATAAATTTTGTATCTAAATGATAATCCTCAAAACGTATTAACTTCCTAATTATTATACTATTATTGTCTTTTCTATTGTGTCTGTGCAGTGGAAATATTAGAGAATGTTATGCTACTGCTCACCTCTTCCCAACAAGGCATTCACTGGCATCACATTGGCAACCTGAAGTTGGCCATTGTGGGAATACTTACGCCATAAAAATTGGCAGCTGCTTTAAAACAGGACTCGCCCCACCCCCCATGTACCAGTTACTAAACATTTACAGCACGCCACGAATCGTGGTTACCGTGACCTGGAGAGATGCACTCAGACAAAGGGAACGTAGAAGACTCTTTGGGTCACTACCCAGACAGGTAGTGTAAATGTGCTAATTTTTCAAAAATCCCCGCGTTTCAGTCGCCTTCCTCTGAGAGGGCACTGTGCAATTCTAACATCAATCAGGGACCTTACAACACGAAGCAGGTATTCTTTCAATTCCCAAGGATTCTGCTGATTTTGCAGGGCCCAGGACGCTATTTTGTTGGCCAATAATTTACCACCAAGGGACAGCAGAGCGTCCAGAGTCCCCTGTCTTCGCTCCACTTCCCCAAGGTTGTGATGGAATAGGTCTGGACATCCTTGGAAAGGTTTAGCAGCAGGGGTGTGAGAAGATCCTATTATTATATGACCAATAATCACATTAGATTAGAAAGGAATGGAGAAAGGAGAGTGGGATCAGAGAGAGGGAGACCCGTGAACAATTGTTGTAGTCACCCTGGGGAGAGGTGACCAGAACCGAACCAGGAACATGGCAATGGGGATGGACCCAAGAGATGTGGGAGAAGGAGAATTAACAACACACAGTGACTCGTTGAGTGTGAGGGAGGGAAAGAGTCAGTAGGTGACTGTGGGGCTGTTCATGGAGACCGGGAGACCAGAGGAACAGCAGATACTTTAAAGGGGATGGATCGCTTAGACGCGCTGAATTTGAGGTGCTTTTGGACATCCAGGAGGTGAAGTCTGGTGGGCATGTGGATACAGAGGAAAGGTGCTCAAAAGAGAGAGTTCTGCCTATAGACAGGTGGTACATTTGGAGGTCTTCAGGTGAGAGATGACCATTGAAACCGTGGATGGAAATGAGCTTGGATCCAGGGACAACGTGTAGAGTGAGAAGAGAATCGAGGACAGAACCCTGGGGGTTGGGCCCCAGGGTTTAAGAGGGAGCTAACAGCAAAGGATGGAGGCGAGGAGGGTCAGATACTGGGATAACATAGTAAGAGCAGTGGGAGAAACCCGGCAGAGAGTGGTGGTTGCCAGAAAAGCTTTGGGAGACAGGATTAAGGGTGGCGTCCGATAGCAACACTAAGCTTAAACTGGGGAGTCCACTAGCAGCCAGGACTCCCCAGAGCCCGGCTGGGTGACGTGGTAGGGGCAGAAGCCAGCGTGCTGTGATTTGAGAGCAAGTGGGATGTGAGGTTACAGAGAAACGTGCGCTCGTCTTTTGAGAGCCATGCTAGGGAGGAGAAACCATCAAGGTCTGAGATTATTTTTCGTGTGTGTTTAAGGTAGAGAGACCTGAGCACAGTTGAGGCTGTGGGGAAGTGGAGGCCGGAAAGGCAGGAAAGATTCATCTGGGGGCCTACCAAGCAAGGCAGGAGGGCGCTGGAGTTGGCAGTTTTTCAGACTTGTCATGTGCCTCTGGGGATCTTGTTAAATTCAGATTCTGACTCAGTAGGTCTGGGGTGAGGCCAGGGATTCTGCATTCCTAACACGCTCCCACGTGAAGCTGATGCTGCTGGCTGAGGAACCCCGCTTTGGGAAGCGGGGGGCTAGCGCTCTGGGTGGCCGTTGTGTGTTCATTTGTCTGTCTCCCGCCCTAGACTGAAGAATCCTTCCAGATAATCCCTATTGTCTGACACAGCACCTGTCATAGGTTAATAATAAAAGTTTGTTGAATCCATTAAATATACGGAGATGTGTATTTGGCACTATAAAGGGGGGAGTGATTCCCAAGTCCCATAACACAAGAAGGGACAAGTTCATTAGAGTACAGTACACTTCGGAATATTCTTAAGTAATTAAAGGGAAGTCAGTAATATGGGGAAATTTCTCCAACAAAATTTTAGAGAGTGTGTGAGTTCTTATAACATCATGATGGCCACTGTGCAAAATTATGCATTTGAACAAGAACTAAAGTGGAACAGAGAAAGCAAGTCTGGTTCTTTGGAGCAATGGTAGCGTGGATACATTTTTACATTTAGAGTTCTGTCCATGTGATGAAGACTCGGGCCAAAAGATAACACGGTGACACATACGAAAGAAAAGACATCGGACATGAATATTCCAACTGGAAAACCAACACAGAGAGAAGTAACCCCTACGTGTGGTAGCTTAGATTTGGGACTGTATGTATTGTTTGAATATATATAAACTTTTCTTTTATTCCCATTCAACAGCTTCTCCCTTCCCTTGTCCCCTTTTCCTTCCGTCCTTTCCTTTCCTTTTGCTTCTGCTCTCCCCTCCCTCTTTTTGAGACATCTCTCCCTGAAGGAATTCCCATTCCCAGTGATAGCTCATCAAAGAAGCACATGCATAGCTGACATTATGCAACACGTAGACATTTGGCATTCCCAAGGCATTACCCCACCCCCGATGCAAAATAAGTTGTCAGAGCATGAAATTGGTATTTTTACATATTCTTAATGTACAGATGTCAGTCTGAAAACCGTTCACTAGTGTGATGGTTACCTTCTTTGTCTCATTTTCTTTCTAGGCCACGATCTGTTCCTGTGATTTCGTTTCCTTTGGGAGTTCCGAAGAGGGAAGACAAAGCTTTAATAATCCAGTTTACTGGTTCTACTGGAAGGTAAAAGTAAACTTCTACAACCCCGGCCATTTTTGACAACCGTACTTCTGGCACAGAAGCAAAGAGGTGACAAGAAGGACCAGACACAAGATGGAAATGCAGTCGGCGGCCCATTGACGGTGCCGGACTCCTCAGCACGTTCCAGATCAAATCTGCTTGCGGTTTACAAGTTTGTTAATCTGTGTTCATCACAGAAACGAATGACCTCGGCTTGTGGGAGGAACCGCATGTGTAAAAATAATAACCTTGTTGAAAATACACAAAATGAGAACTGGAAGGGATTGAGGGACCGTCCCAGCCATCTCCCCTTATACTCAGCAATGCCTTCTTTATAGGGTCCCGGGCGGGTGAGCCTCGGTCTCTGAACACTTCCTGTGATGAGCATCTTATCTGTTTGGACCATTGGCAAATACTATCCAGCATTCCTTCCCTCTTCTAGAAACAGTACCAGCTTCTTTTGGGGAACTGCCACTTCACTCCATGTCGTTCTGATAAGACACGCAGAGTGTGCTGCTCCCCGGTCTCTTGCCCTCACACCCAGCCCTGTGCCTCACACCCTGGCCCCTCTCTGCAGTGTGTGTGTGGGGGGCTGACCCCACGGGCCCTCAGTCTCAGGCTCCCCGGCCGGCTGGGTTTTGGTAGGTCTTACCAATGGCAAGAGATTGGAGGGTAAGGAAGGGGAGAAGCCAAAGTCTGCTTCCCCTCTCTCTCGGGGGGCATGGTGCAGATTCCTGTAATGCATTTGCCTTTCTGTCATGGCTCGGCTCCAGCTCCCCGTGCACAGATCCACCATGGTTCCAACTCCCACTGGGGGACCTCAGCAGCACCACCTGCTCCTTGCAGCCCTCTAAGTTAGGAGCAGCAATAGCCTTGTTGTTGGTATTATCTGAGATGCTTCACTTTCTCAGGAAAGCTTCTGAACCTCTTCTGTCACTTGTGTGTAGCCAATAAGTTCCCTCTGTTCTGAGCAGTTTCTATTTCCTGTTTGGATCCTGACTACTAGGTTCTGCACGTGACCAGACCTGACCATTGTAACACCTATTTCCAGCCAAGTGATGGGCTCAGGGATGGGCATGTGATGCAAGCTGGACCTAACAGAGTCCTCCTGGGAGGCTGTATCTACTCTTTTTAATGGGGGTCACTGAGCTTTGATGGGGTAAGCTTGGAGTCTGTGCCCATCTGCACAGTGAGAGAATGAAGCCAGCACAGAGATAGAACCAGCCGAGGGTTGGTAGACATCCAATGACACCCTTCAAATTCCGAAAGTCTTTGAAGCTTTATCCCGAACTGCCCATTTACATGAAATAACTTTTCCCCTAAAGTTTCCACTAATTGGGTTTTGTTTGCTTGAAACCTAAAACTAAGCCTGACTAACAGAGGCAGATTTGCTAGTAGACAAAGATCCTCTTGAGGAAGCCCAGATCTGCTTCTCTGCAGCCTTTCTCTGTCAGCCTGGGGACACAGCATTCTTGGCTCCTACCCACCCTCTGCAGGTCTTCCCATGGCCAGTGTTCGCCCAGGCCCTCCCTGGCCTGTTGCACCTCCTCTGCCCCTCTCCCCAGTGTTTGGTGTCGCCTCTGGCTCCCTCTGCTTCCCTCAGGCGCTCCTCAGACATGCCCCTGACTCATTCTTAACTCTCCTCCTCAAGATGGAGTGTTGACAAAAGTCTCTGGCTCTAGGACTGGTCAGAAGCACTCACGACCCTCCCCGTCAAAAAGGAGCCCTTGATGACTCCTCTCATGGCTCTTCGGGTACTAAAGGCAGTCTTTCTGTTCCCCTCACCTTCCTGTTTCTGTCAGGATCTTAGAACTCCATGGCCTTCAGTCACTCCTTGCATGTTGAGGTCTCTGGTCCCAAGCAGCCTGGCAACTTCTACTGAAGGTTTCAGAATGGTCACCAGGACGCTATGACTTCATGAGATTGGTTCTACTTGGGACTCAGGGAAGAAGATCTAGAGATGACTGGTCACTGTTCCTGGAAGGTGGCAGCCCAAGTGACCACAAACTAAAACATGGGCATCTTTCCAATGGTAGGAAGAACAGGCCCTGTGATGACCATTTACTATGTGCTGGGCATTATGACAGACTCGTCCTTACTTTTTTATTTTTAATCATCATAACACCCTACAACATGGATGTTGTAGTCTTATTTCAGATGAAGGAACTGAGACTGGAGAAGTTAAGCAAGTTGCTCCAGGTCACACTGGTCAGGGGTTAGACTTCAACAAGCCCTGAGGAGTCATCCTCCACCCTCTGTGTCTTCCATATGGCAGCTCCTATGCTAGGCAGTGGGCATGCAAAGACAAGTAAAAGTGGTTTCTGCTCTAGAGGAGCGCACAGTCTAGTGGGGTTGGAGAGGGCATGATTCAAAAAGGGCTTTCTGGGGGAGGCGGCTCTGAGCAGAGAGGGAAGGGAAATTTGGACAAAGGGAAGAGCAAATGCAAAGCTATGCTGATTTGAGGGAGCTTGGCTCATTTGAGTAAATGCAAAGCCTGGGTATGGCATATCACAGAGAGGCCTGTGAGGATTGATGCAACTGATAGCTGATCAGGGACCAGATCATAAAGGGCCTTGAATGTCATGCTAGGGAGTTTGTACCTAACTCTGAAGGACCAGAGAGCTACAGAAGAGTTTTAGGCAACATTTCTCTTTTCATCATTTTAAGTCCACTCCACCAGCTATGTATGTCCTTTTTGTAGCACCAAAGGAATACATATTCTGACTTCTTTCTTTTCCCATCCTCTGTTTTCTAAGTGGTGCCTCCCATTGGCTGAACCCAAAAGAAAGTAAGGGCAAGAAGGTCTGGTTGATGGAGTCTATAGAAGTCAGCCTGGGCACCAAACAGAGGGAAGAAGGGTAAAAGTTGGTCTGGAAGAGCATCTGTTTCTCTGAAAACATTCAGCATCTTCTACAAAAAGTTAGGAATCACAAGAGTCAAGAAGGAGATGAATTCTGGATTTGAAGTCTTCATGGAGGAAGAGCATTTAAACTGAGCCTTGAAGATCTTTGAAAGGTACAGGTAGTAAAGGGCCTTGTGGGAAAGGGGAAGGGCATGAGCAAAAAGCTCAGGGAATGTTCAAGAAGCCATAGCTCTCAGTCCAGCAGAAGGCAATGCACATAGAGGGTGAGGGGCATATGTATACTGGGGGGTAGCCTCCAAGAGAAAAGTTGACTAGGAAGAGAGGTCAGGGCTGGGTCAGAAGAGCCCAGACTCTGGAGCCAGACCACTAGCTTTGAATCCCAGCTGGGCAATTTTCAATCTGTGTGACCTTAGGCAGGTTGCTTAACTGCTCTATTTTAGTTTCCTCCTCTGTAAAATGAGGGTGATACTAGTATGTACAGGATTGTACATACGTCGGAGGGTTGTTGTAAAGATCCAGTAGTTTGTTAGTTGCTGGGATGATGTGGTGAGGTGTCATTATGAGGTATACTTGACTTTGGGTCCTGGGTTTGGGTGTAGGTCTTAGAATGTGACCCAAGACTGCAGATGGTTCTAACCTGTGCAACACAGATTCCTCTCCCCCAGCATCGCTTGGCTTGCTCATACACCATGGAACCTGAAGACGGAAGGTGTGCGTGTAAAGTGGTGTAGAGCAAAGCCATCAAGAGAAATGTGTTACCTCATTTTTGGTGCAAGGCAATCATAAAGTCATCCATGACACAATGGAGAGGACACAGACCAGGCATCAGGACACCCAGGTTCTGACCTGGGCTCTGCTGCTAATTCAGTAGGTGACCTTGGGCACATCCCTTCTGCTCTCTGGACTTCAGTTTGACCCTCTGTAAAGTGATGGGGGAGGATTATCATGATGTCTTAGGGGCTCTCTTCCAGCTCTATCATCCTGTGATTCTAAATCCCTTTATAACAAACTCGAGGAGAGGAGCTTTGCCCTTGCAAATGGAGTGTAAAGTTAATCCCGCCTGTGCGGGGGGCTAACTACTATGGGTGTGCTTTATCCTACTTCATTAAACCCCGACTCCCCACAGAGTACGCGTTAAGGCGGCCCAGGCAGGTAATACTGAAGGGTTGCTGAACTGGGTCTCCTAATGGAAAACGATTTCCCCTCACTCATTCTCAAGTTTATAAACACAAAGCCTGTAACTGCCATTTTCCACACCGTTACTTTGCCACATGTGTAGCTCAGACCCAATCATAGGTATGGCAGGTGGGGCCCTGCTACCCCATTTATGCGTGCACACCCTGCCCCACCCTCAGAACGTGCTGCAGACAATGCCATCATTTTACATGGGAAGAAAACGGAGCTCAGACGTGTTGGGGGATTTTGCTCGGCAAGGCTCAGGGAGCTGTGTGTGATGTAAAAAGTCAGGGCACTGCTGCTCTTAAGTGAATGCTCACTCAGAGGTGGAAAAGAGAGAAGGCAATTGGGAAGCTCTGAGGCAGTGTCCTCAAGTGAAAAATGTCCCCCAGGCTTCTTACCTTTTAAAAAAATTCTTGCAAAAACCCAGGTCACTTTTCCTAAGACTGAAAGAGCACACTCATTCCAGACTGTCTCCGGAGGACCAATTCGAATGGTAACTGGTCTTGGACTTCGCCAGTTTTTCTTCTTTTGTTGTGAAATACAGTACAGAAACTGAAAAAGGCATAAAGCACCTTGTATAGTTTAATGGGTAATTAAAAGTGAATCCTGGTAATGCCAACGCCCATCAGGAAGTAGAGTGTAATGTCGGGGGAAAGAAGCAAGACACAGAGAAGACACCCTGTAGGATCCCATTCGTAGGAACTTAGGAAACCAACCAGCTTGATGTTTGGGCAAAGTGACCAGGCTCTTCCCTTATTCTTTTGCAGTGTGGAGGTCTTGCAAGCCTTCTTCCCCCTCCACCTCACAACCAAGGACCAAGAGGCACAGAGGCACCAAATAGTACAGCTGGAAGCTACCTCACCAGACTTTGATTCACTCGTTCATTCATTCATTCATTCCTCAGGTGTTTTGGGGGTCTTGTGGCATAGGCACCTCTGGGCTGGCAATGCTGGCGGGTTATCACATGGAGGTATCTTGCATAGATCCTGCCCCAAGGAGCAAGAATAGCTGGAATGAGTTGAGTCTGAAATAGGGGGAAGGCACGAGGGTCTTGGAAATGCTTGGTTGTCAGCCAGGACGTATGCTCATGCTCCTTTAGAAAAGAGCCAGATGCAGCAGGGAGGACCCCACAGGAGGGAGGACCCCACAGGAGGGAGGACCCCACAGGAGGGAGGACCAGGAGAGCCTCCCTTCGCCTGGGAGAGAATGAGTAGGTTACCCCAGATGACCCCAGCCAGCCTTCATGCTGATCTTTGTTCTCAAAAGTCAACACATGGCAGTTTATGTGCAAATGGATGAACCCCAAAGGGGTCAGAAATGAAGCTCTACAGCGTCAGAACGAAGGGCCCTCCAACCTTGCGTAGTCCAATTCCCTTGTTTGGTGAAGAAACTTGAGGTCCAGAGTAAAGTGACTTTTTTAATGTCAGCTGGATAACTTGAGGGGAACCCAGGATTAGAACCCAGGTTCCTGCCTTCATAAACAATTCTCTTTCTCAGCCCAGCCCAGAGCAACAATGTTTTCATGGAATCATGACGAAAGAGATCATGAGATCCGGAAAAGATCTTGGCGATCTGTCTAGTCCAGTGAGTCCTACAACAGGCTGGACGTCAAATCACCTGAGGAGCTTGTAAAAAATACAGGTTCTGGGATCCAGCCCTCCAGAGATTGGACTTCAGTTGGACTGGGATCTAGTAGAATAGCTTGGCTAGTTATATACTTTTAAAGTCCCCCCACTCTTAGATGATGCTAGACAACTCTATCTAGTTGACACAGGAAGACATTGAGGCCCAGATTAGGGGAGGCAGAATGACCACCCAAGGTCACATCTCATTTTACCACAAACTCTTCAATTGTCCAGCAGAGAACTGAGCCAGTCTGCCTAAGACACTTGATATTAATACTGTTTTCCCCCAGTATTGTTTTTGTGGTTAGCACATTTTATTTTTTGAAACAGCTTAAAAGATTCCTAGCCACGCTGCAAGGCACTCAGATTTGTGCAATATTTACAAAGACTTTGTTGTTCATTAAACAAATTTACCCAGACTAACCTAACATGAAAGAAATCATCTTGTTTACAGTGAGTTCCTGACAAAAATACATGTAGCAAAGACAGACAAACACACATAAACCTGGATTGCCGAGGGGGACACGATTTGCTACCGCATCCAATTTTTCTCATTAGAACTTGTTTTATTTGAACATGACTCAGTACCCCGTGTAAATGCGAGGTTGTTAATCTTATTACTATATGGAAAACAAATTAATTAGTATGCATGCTATTGGAGATGAGTTGCAAGGTTGGTGTTAGAAAGATTAGGCAAATACATTCATTAATCTAAATGATATCTGATATACATGTCTGACTTCCATTTTAAGATCAACTCCATTATGTGGGCAACAAATACAGCTAATAAAAATCAAGCTTTTGTGCTCAGCATCTATATGTTGGCATTGACCAGCTACAGACACGCTGGCCTTTTTTGTTTTAAAATAAAGGTCATGTGATGCCTAAGGGCTTGTCACTGTTCCTCAGCTGAGACATGCCACAGGCACCTTCTCAGGGCCCAGCTCCCACTCCAAAGTTTTCTTCTGCATGGCCATCACACTTGATAGGCTCACCTCTGGGCACTTTCTACCTTCTCTTAGTGGCCATAAGGAATGCACCTCAGTTGTCCAGGGGACTTTGTGCTCCGTGAGGGTAGAGATTGTATTCCAATTGGAGATTCAAATACTGATCAGAATACCGTGCTACAGAAGAAACAGTGACAAAGAATGAGAAAGCTCTTTATGTGCCAATGTGGAACCATACATATGGTGAAGTGGACACCTACGGACTACCTCTGGGAGTATACTGGCAACACTGATTCCCAGATTACAGGGAGGAGAGCTGGGGGGTTCACAGACGGGGGTCAGAAGAGGCTTTTTCTCAGGTTTCTTTTGTACCTTTTGAACCTGAGCCCTACATATGTACTACTGAGTTAAAAAAAAAATAAAAGGAATGAATATTAAATTTAAAAATCTAGTAAAAAAATGTTTGTTCAAAATAAAACAATAAAACAAATAAATAAAAATTATTGTCATTTGGAGTATTAAAGACTTTGAGAAGTCCTTTAATAAATAAACTTATTTTATTTTAATTCAGTGTTACCAGACTTATTTCACCAGGGAGCTCCAAAAGAAACATAAGGTATCCAGTGTGTCCCAAGTTTTGACCCTAAAATCCTTTTTAAATATGTTCACCTATACTCTCTCACAAAACACAAGTGACGCACTCATACGCTCTAGGCCGCATTTTGAACCAGAGAGTGGGACAAAAGGTGGAGACGGACTCTGCAGCCAACTTCATGCGTGGACCTGGGCAAGTCCTCTCTTCTCTGGGCCTCAGTTTGGTCGCCTCGCAAGGAAGCCAGCTGTGTGACTTATCTCTGACGTCCTTCCGGCTCTGGAGTTCAGAGAGCCTCGGGCAAGAATATACGACTGGTCTCCAAAGTGAGCCCATGCTTTGAGTAACAATTAGAGGCAAGGAGGTCTATGATGCTGGTTCAAAGAAGTACAAATGTACCCGATGTCCTCAGTGTCTTCACAAACCCTAAGGATTAAAAACCAAACAATGGACCTGGAGTTCATCATGCTTAGTGAAATCAGACAGAAAAAAACAAAGAACTGAAAGACTTCACTCACATGAGGAATATAAAACTGAAAGCAACAAAGAGAAAAGAAATGAACAAACAAACAAATAACCCATGGACACAATCAATAGTTTAATGTTTATTTGGGGACGAGTGGGTTAGGGAGGGGAGAAAGAGGAGGGGGTGGGAGAGGAGGGGGGAAGCTAAATATAAGGTGATGGAAAGAGAAGTCACATTAGGTGGTGACCTTATTATACAACAAGCTGACAATGCACTGTAGAATTGTATGCCTAAAACCTATGTAATCCTTGCTAACAGATGTCACCCCAATAAGTCTAACAATAAAAAACCCAAAAAAACCAACCAGCCAACCAAACAAACAAACAAAAACACCCAAGGACATTTCAGGAGGATTAAGCAGCCACTAAAATAATTATAAGAAACTAGTGCGGCCCTCTTTGGTTCACTACAGCCGCTGATACTGACAAAATCTCACCGCTCCCACTTACTCGCTGTGCATCCTTGGTCAAAGCCCTGAGTCGAGACTCAGTTTCCTCAGCTATAAAGTGGGCATAACAATTGCTTTGCCGCTTTCCTCAAATGGTTAGTAAAGGCATTTAATTTATGACAGCAACAAGGATAAGAGATTAGAGAGTCAATTTTGTCAAGCCATTTATTTAACAGTAAGATTGTTGCTTATCAAATTACTTTTCATTTTTTAGTAGGATTCCCTTAGTTGGGGCAAGAGGGGGGTATGAAATTATCATTCCCATCCATCACTGGAGGCAAAATAAATTTATAAAACCCTTTTACAAAGTTATTTGTCAATATTTATCAAGAACCATGCAAAGGAGTTCCCTGGTGGTGTAGTGGCTTAAGGCTTCGGCGCTGGCGCTGTCAGTGCTGTGGCCTGGGTTCGATTCCCAGTCAGGGAGCTACCCACATACCAAAAAGCAAAAAAAAATAAAAATAAAAATAAAAAATAAAAAAATAAAGAACCATGCAAAAATTCACACCCTGTGACTCAGCAAATCTAGATCTGGGGATTT
This sequence comes from Lyroderma lyra, assembly GCA_004026885.1. Taxonomy (NCBI): domain Eukaryota; kingdom Metazoa; phylum Chordata; class Mammalia; order Chiroptera; family Megadermatidae; genus Lyroderma; species Lyroderma lyra. The sequence goes on from PVJL010000846.1 coordinate 236,481, forward strand.
TGGGAAATAGAGAGAGAGAGAGAGAAAGTGAAGGTATGAAAACTGCGCTTAGGGATTATCTGTGCTAGTGATAAGTTGAGTCCTTCTAAGTATACAATACTAGGGAATGCTATATCCACTTAAAAGAGATTAAGCAACCATTAAAATAGTTATTAAAAACATTTATTTTTAAATGATAATTATAAAGTCCATGTAGAATTATAGTGATAAACTGTGAAGTGAGAAAGCTGAGGACAAAGCTGTAACTACACTAATAAATTACCTGTGTAAATTTTGCCATCACGTTAAGTAAGGACCGAAAAGGAACACTGAATAGTTCATTTGTTAGGATAGTAGGATTATGGATAATTTTCTTTCCTTTTAATTTCCTTCATTGTTGTAACACTGTGAACTAAATAAAAATGTGAGGTGAAATACAATGAAAGCAACGGATAGGTACATTCTGTTGTATCCTTTGTAAATCCTTTCGCTGAGGACAGGGATTAAACATGGCTTACCATAGCAAATCATAAAGTAAGACCCACATATTGCATTTCCTTGAGACCCTCCTTCCCTCTGACAATAAATTAAAATATAAGCACCAGAGTTGATTTTTTTAAATCCAGGATTATCTCATTATTCTATTTAAAACATATTTAAAAAGAAAATGCACTTTGGGGGAGGGGATTAAAAGTTTCCGCAGCCAAGTTCCAGGTCTGCTCTTCCCTGTTGGCGGGGCGTGGGTCCCCAGTCCTATGTTATGCATTTCTCAGCCTGGGGGACCTCCACTCAGATGTATGGACAGTGGTGGAGAAAGTCCGGTAAGATTGAAGGGACCCAACTGGTTGTGCTTTGTCAAATGAGCATGCTAATCTCTGCCCAGGCTGCCTGCCATCCAGGTTTGTCGTCAAGACCCCCGGTATAAGGTATAGGAACACATGACTGCAAATCCTCCAGAGCATCTAGTTGGATTTTTTTCCTCTAAGACTCGATGTGGCATAATGGAGGCCACACAGGGGTAGGATCTGGGTGAGGGTAAGCGTGGGGGAGGGAAAAGGATGAGGTTTTAGGGGGAAGTGGTGAGTAATGTTATCAATTACAAAAGTTGTCTGTAAAGTCAGAACTGGCTTTCAAATTCCAGCTCTGCCGTCTCCTAACGGTGTGATCCTGGGCAAATCTCAGGGTCTCAGAGCCTCACACTTGAGACTTCACTTAGCTCATGGTAATAGTGTACGTAAAACACAGGGCCCAGTAAATAGTGAGCACTCAAGAAATGTTAGTTACCCTCATTAGTCCTGTCCCTCCCACTAACTCACTGTGGAAACTTTGGCAATTCTATTTCCTTCTCTGGACCTCAGCGTCTCCATCTGTCAGATGGAGCAAGGCCTGGATTCAATGACCTTCCAGGGCTATCTTAGGGACAATGGTTTCACAGTGGTGGTTGTAGCAATGTCCTTTTAAAGACAGATTTATATGGGAATCTGTAGGCCATGGAGATACAGTTATGGAAATAGAATTCCAGAAATTTTCTGCAGATTGGACTCTCAGCCTCATAATCCTGCTTCTGCTTTATGCCTGCATGTGCTTCCCCAGGTTGACATTCCAAGACCACCTCTTTCAACTGGGATTATTTGTCCAATGACATAGGGGAGATGTTGAAGCGCCCCTCGTCTGAGCAGATGTCTTCACAGGAACCTTCACGGTGCCACCTTGTTTGTTTTTTCCTGAGGGAAATAATCCCCAAAGGGCAGAACCATGACCAGTGGACAGAAGTTATATGGAAGCCAATGTGCTTGATGAAGGAAAGAACTTCCCAGAAGCCAGTCCATAAGGGACTAGTGAGCTCTCTGTCTCTGGAGGTATTCAAGCTCAGACTGAGTGACTGCAGGGATGCTGTAGAGAGGCCAACCTAGTTTTAGCTTATACAAGTCCCTGTGCTATTAATAAACTATACTGACATTATTATTTAAACAACACATTAATTGATAAACTACCGGTTGTACCATCTTTGAGGCTTTGGCCTATTCCAGTTTCTCTCTGAAGAGAATGCCCACTGGAGCTTGCTAAGGTTATGGGCTGGTGGAGAATCAGACAGAACACATGACTTAATGACTCATCTTTCTGAGCCTTCTTTCTCAGAGAGTGACATTCTTTCTAAAATGTATAGGATACCTGTGTGCATGGTTCACCTCATTAATGTACTATTGACTAATTATGGCTTTTGTTTTCTTTCTAGGATCTGAGGTTTTCTTCCCCTTCCTGCCCTGCTCAGCTGTGTTTCCCCCTAGCAATTCTAGATCCAACATTGTCTTTTCAGAAATGTGGCAGCAGTATCACGACAGCTGTTAACCTATGGCTCTCAGATGTGCTTCAGTTGAATTTCTTGTTCTTTGCTTCCTCTCCTGCAGAGCTGGCAAAGGATACTTCAAAAAGAATCACGCAATTTTAACACGAGTACTGTCGACCTCTTCCTACACAAACCTTCAATCATGGCTTCTGTCAAATGTTGGGCCATCAGCTCTTCCACCAAAGGAGAAATATATTAAGTCAACTAAAAAAGGTTTTTCTTTAAATAGCATTGGGAAATCTAAACCCAACACTTCAGGAAGTAAGTCTCAGGTTATTTTATCATTTGATCCTTACAATAGCCCTGAGAGGTAGGTTGAGTGGGTGGCAATTAATCTCCTTGTCATATAGGTTAGCAAGCTGAGGGACAGAGAGGTGAAGTCGTACTGCTAGGATGTGTGTGGTAAATCAGAAAGCATGAGTCATGGACTACAGAGGCCCAATCTAGAGGGATTGTCCCCTTCACCACATTTATTCATTCATCAGACACTCTACTAAAGTGAACAGGTCTTACGTGCAAGACCTATGCTGTGCTGGAGTTGCAGAGATGGATCAGACACTCTCTCTGATCTCATGAGAGGAAAGCAAGAAGGCAAATTCCTATGACAGTGTGCCAAAGATATTAGCAGAAGTGTGGGACCCAGAGGGACCATGATGTGCTCACTCATGGAGTGACCCTAGACATCATGAAGATACCAAAGGCCACAAAAGCAGGCAGTAGTGACTTCTGCTTAGCCAGAGGGGTTTGGCAAGAAGGAGAGCCCAGCAAAGCTCAGAAGGAAGTTCAGATGGTCCCATAGGTGCCACCTGGGAGTGGTAGCTAAGTGCTTAAAAATTGTAAGATTGCTCTAATGCAAGTCTTATTATAGCTCCCTGGGGACTCCGTTTTCTCAGCTGGTTCCAGTGTCCCCCTGCACTGCCAGTTCCTGAATAGACCAAGCACATTCTGTCTTTAAGCCATTGCTCATACTGAATCCTTGGCTGGCACTCTTCTCCCCATCTTTTCCAATGCAGTCTCCCAGGCTTAGATCGAATACCACCTCCTTCAAGGAATCTTCATAGCTCCCCTCTAGAAGAAAAGGGCTCGTCCTTCACTTTCCTACTGTATTTAACTAAAAACCTGATCAGTTTCTACCTCATGTTATAGGCTGTTTCTCTGACCTGACTGAGCAACTTGAAGGCAAGAAGAGTTTCATCTCCCTGGGATCCCTTTGTTGAATGGTATTAAATTAAAACGAGAGGAGGGGACAGATGGTTCTTCGGTCCTTTGGGGGCACACCTAGAATGGTTTGCAAATAGGTTGCAGGTGCTTTTGGAACCTGGGTGCCGCCACCCTGACACGCTCCAAGTTCTCTAGTCCTTGTCCTGGAAAAACTTTTGAGCCAGGTCTTCTCAATGGATGGTTCAAGTACCTCTTGCATCTGACTCACCTGGGGAAGTTGCTAAACACTTAGGTTCCAAGCTCTGTCCCATACCACTAAATCAAGCTCCCTGGAGTTGGGGCCCAGGGATCTGCATGTGACGCTTCTCATACTGAAGGTTAGAAGCTACTGATCTAAAGGAAGAGAATGACTTACTGCCCGAACAGTCTGGGTGCCACAGGTGGAATCCTGCTTACAGGAGCTCACAGACTAAGAGGAGTGGTGAGGACTGCACACACATACTCTATGGCCAACACACAGGGAAACAGGAAAGCGAGAGCTCAGGGCTGTGTGGCCTGAGCAGTAGAGTTGTGGCCACTGCCTCTAGTTCTAGAAGGATCTCCCACAGCCTGGGAGGATTTAGTAAGGTGAATTCCAGGCAGAAGATTTTGTTGGGTTTTTGTTTTGTTTTGTTCCCAGGCTGAGGTTCTTGATGATCATGACAAATTTCCCAGGGCAGAAGGTAGAAAATTGATGATTAAACTTTCCTGTATTTCTCTCTTTGGTCCTAGGGCCTTTCCTCTCCTTCTGACCCTTGGGGTCCATTCACTCCATTTTGTAAAAATTAAAAACTAAGTGAAACTTGCACTTAGTTTCACTCAGAGTTTTAAAGTTCTAGCTCTTGCGTTTAAATTTTTATCAATTTTGATTTATTTTTGGTATATGGCGTGAGGTAGGCATCCAAATGTATTATTCTGCAGCTGATGCTCTGGTGGTCTTAAGGGGCGTGTGACAGGCTTGCCCACTTTGTCCATCCTCCTTCCTTTGCCCTTCTCCCCAGGGAACTCCTTCCCTCAGAAGCAACGGACACTCCTACCACTCCCCAAACTTTTGGTCTGCTCTTTTCATAGCATTTTGCTTCTACCCGTATGTTGATATCCAGTAACCTCATCTGCAAAATGGGAACAGTAATCACGCTGTCTGTGTCCTTATTTATCTAGTAACATTCTACTCACTCTTCAACACTCACCTAGGTCACTCCCCCACAAAGATCTCCCCCGACTTCCCTCTCTGCAGAGTCTGGCTTGACCACCCTGCTCAGTTCTCCACAGCCCCCTTGACTTAAACCCATCCTCACACTTTTATGGGCTAAGCTGAGGTCTGTCTCTGCTGGACAGAGCCTGGGGCTCAAGTGACATTACACCCTGGCTCCTCACACACACGGCTGCGCACACTTTCTCAGGGTGGCTGCGAGGTATGATGCTATGTGGAGACTCACTGAAGGCTTCTCTGCAAATGCTCTTGCCCTCCTCCCTGGCATTCATGACAGTGAGGGGCACTGGGCTTGTCCATTAGGCCAAGGTGGTAGGGAACCCCAGTACCTCAGGCATCAGATTGCCCCACTGGGTCTGGAGAAGGAAGGAAGGGCTAACTAACTGGGGCAATGTGGCCCTCCAGACCAGGAAGTAAACCTGCCCTCTTCCTGCATGCCAGCTTCAAAGCAGCTTCCACCTGGGGGGCCAGAAGGGCTTCAGGGGCAACACTTTCCTCTGAGTCTCCTAAGCTGCCTGGGTTGGTGCAGCTTGGGCACCAGCCTGCACTGATGGCCTCAGAGGAAATGGAAGAACCAAGGGCTTTGGTAAAAGGAGCCAGGACAAAACCTAGCTCTGAGCTTAATTAAAAAGAGTGCTTAATCCCTCCCCCAACAAATGCAGATCAGTCACAAAGGAGAACAGGAAGGCTACTGGCCAGGAAGACCCGAAGCCCTATAAACAAGCACTTTCAGGCTGAGCAGGGCAGCTCCGCTATGATCTGATACAATAACTATTGTCAAGGAGGGCTGTTTTTCCATGTTTTTGTATCCTTTTCTTTGCATTTTCTTTTGCTACCTAATTTCATGCATCAGAGGTCAAAAGACAAAAGGTCAGGCATGGTTTAGAGGCAGCAAACTCCCCACCACCAGGAACGTGTGTGCAAAGGAGTGCTTTGAGGGACCGCCTGCAGACACTGGCAGGTTTTCATCCTGCTTAATTCTCTTTTGTCACTTTATGGGGTACACCAGTCTCTGTGCAAATTGCATGAGAAATGAGACACCAACTGCTGTACCACAGTAGAAAAAAATGTGCCCCCCCCTTTCAATTCACCAAACTGTTTCCATTTTATACCATGTTTGTAACGATCTGTGCCTAACAAGAAGCCATCTTTAAGCTCTCAGCCTGCCTATATAGAACCAAATATATGAGGCACACACACACACACACACACACACACACGTATACATATGTGTGTGTGTATATATATGTGTGTGTGTGTGAAATCTAAATAGATATTCTTTAATTGTTTTCTGGGAAAATTTATAAAGATTTTGCCAAAAAATTACCAACACTTGTCCTAAAAATTGCTTTCATTAAAAATTTCACAGCATTTTAGTATGAATAATTTAGTGTACATTTTTTAGTATATTTTGTCCTAGACTTCCAGTCTTTTCAATGCCCCGTTTTGGATTCTTAAGTCATAGCAGATTGTTAGTTTTCTTGTGTGTTGGGTAGACACTTACATGTTTATAAGGAGACTACAGCGTCATGATTTCCCATTAGAAATAGCTTCATGATTTAGGGAGGAAAGGACTTTCTTGTTCTCTGTTCATAAGCTCCTCGTACCAACTTGGTATGCCAAATGACTAAAAATAAATTAAGGGACCTCTTGAATTTTTCTCCTTGTAGACAATTTTTCAGTCGATTGGCATTCAATGTCTGAAGGTCTGGCCCCCACCTTCAGCATAAAGTAAAGGAGAAGTTAAGCACAGTTGGGAGGTGTCTCTGGTGATTGCTAGACACTGGGGCTGGCTACAGGGATCACCTCAAAGGCCATTTGGATCCAAGCCCAGCTCCTCTTTTCCATCTTACTCTGGGCTGAGTCCTGGAGGAGGCTAACAGCAAATAGCCAAATAGCCTAAAAATAGGTCATCAGCAACAAATTAAAAAGATTTTTTTAGAGCACAGTTTTATTTCAGGCATATTTTCAAATCCAGACTTTATATTCCACTGTCCCCTCTCCTCCCCATAAAACTTCCCCTCAAAAACAAACAAGCAAACAAAAAAACATAAAAATCAGCCCACAACCTGCCACAGGCTGAGATATTTGCGAAGTCACACTACAGGCTCCAGGGAAAGCGCCCCGATCCTGCTGTGATCCTTTGCTATAGCTCTGAAGTTATTACAGAAAAATAGAGACGGAAGCAATGGAGACCATTAAAGGGCCTACTTACAGGCGGGCTTCACTTCCGTTTCATAGTCTCATCTGGTTCCAAAAACCTAAAGAATCCTTTAACCTGAGCACTCACTCAAAATCGCTTGTGAAAGTAGGCTTCTTTGTGCTCCAATACTTCATGGAATCAAAGTATAGCATATTAAAATGTTATTAGTTTAAAACCTATGAAATAAATGCAAGTGTGGGCTGGTGCATGAATATTGAAAGCTCACATTACACGGAGAAACATCAGAAGAAAAAGAGGTGGGGAGAGCTAACAGTTCATCGCATACATATTGCTAGAAATAAAATATCCTGCATGTAAATTTCCTGTAGCAATATACAATTTTATTCCTTACAAATTATGGTGCTGTTAAATTTAAAAGGAAATACGAGAAGAAATAAACTGAATTACAATTGTTTTCAATGTTAAGCAAGCAGAGTACCAGTACATCTTTTCAATGCCCCCGTTTTGAATTCTCGGGTAATAGTGGATTGCTAGGACGTGTGGGCAAATTTACCTAACAGTCTGTTTTTCATATTCGTATATTTCTAATGTAACTCTAGGAGAGTGAATTTTATCTCCAAATTCTCCAAGAGTTGCCTTCAAATCATCTCCGTGCACACGTATACGGCATACTCCTGACGTCTGCCATGTGTACCTGTACACTGGAAACCAGTCGTGGAACTGAAGTGAATGACTGGATTTGAGTTGGCATGAACCCATCCACACGACGTCGGTCTGCGCTCTTGGAGGCGTCGCCCAATAGCACTTTTAAATAAAGCAAGAAAGGCAGCAAAGTAAACAACGATGACAATAACCCACCCCGAGCACCAGAGTCCCGAAACGCAGCCCCACCGTGCTTTCCGGCGGCGACCGAGGGCCGAGCCGCTAGCACATGGTGCCCCGCCAGCCAGCGGCCAGAGCGCGAAGCTCTCTGTGCGCAGAAGACCCCCCTGGCCGCAGAAAGGGGCATTTTGACCCCAACCATTCTTCAGCCCTTCCCCGCCGCGGGCGCCGCCGGAAACCCCGAGGCGGCGGCCGGCCTGCGTTGCGCGCTTTTTGCGCTCCGCTCCCGGGGAGTTGTGACTAGAGAGGCGCCGCCAACCACCCAGGCGCCACCCCTGGGCGAGCCCCAAGTTTGTGCCGGGAGGGACCTCGTCGCCGCGACTCGGCGTCCACCCTCAATTCTGACACCATCCAGGCCTGACAAGCGAGGCGGGGCGGGGCTGGGCATTAGGGGCGCCGCCTGCCCAAGGTGCGGTGCCACGTGCGCGCTGCGCGGACCCGGAATCCCGCGAGTTCCGCTGTGGCCTCCGCCGCTCCCAGCGCTGGGCCCCCAGCCGTAGGGCGGGGCCTTCTCCTAGCCTTCTGCCCGGAGGTCGGCTCCCACCCACTCTCAGCCCCGACTCCAGTGCTGAGCCTCAAGGCCACGGTCATTCCCTGCGGCTTCTCCTAGGGCTCGCACAGAGGGAGGCCCAGCGGCGGGTTCCGGGCTGGGGGTCTCGGGGGTCGCCCGACTGGAACCGAGCCCCAGTCCCGATTCCACACGCCCCGGAGTCCTCGGGTGTCTTGTGGCTGAGTGTGAAAGAGCCCGACTTCGGCTCCCCTCGTCCCGACGCCGGGCTCCCCCTCCCTGGACTGCAGCGTCCTGGGCTGGAGGGAAGCTCGCAGCGTGCCTAGGCCAACCCCTTCTGCGACTCTTTTCTTTTGCTGTCACTCTGTCCTCAGTTTCTGCTCTCTCCGTCGCCGAGAAGCCAGAGCGAGCAGGGGCCGGAGGAGCCTCCGCAGCAGCCCCTGTCCTGGGCCTGCAGTCCGCTTTGCCCTACCGTCCTGTCTGTCCGGTTCCATGTTTTTGTTTGTTTTGTTTGGGGTTTTTGTGTTCGTGTGCGTGCTTGTTTCTGTTGTTGTTTTTGTTTCCCGCCCTCTGTAGGCTCTCTCGCACTCCCCTGCTAGGTTAGCCAACATGTCTTTCTGCCTCTCTAAATTTGCCTCTCCTTCCCTCCCTGGCGCAACATTAAACCACCGCAGGTGTATCGATCCAAGTTGAAGTTCCTGCAACGTGGACAGAAAGAAAGCCTTTTCCGTCCACGGGGCATTTCTGGGCACTAGAGTGTGGGTTCCCCTTGAGGCGGTGCCCAAGCAGGCTGCCCCACGCGGGCGGTTGCTACCAAGGCGCCGGCGCGCGCTCTCGGCCCCCCGCTCTGTAGGCGTCTGCCCGCGTGTGGGTCTGTGTGTCCGTGGACGCAAACCCGGGCAGGCTCTCCCAGCCGAAAGCTGAGTGCAGTTGGGTTTGTTTCTAGGCTTCTAGGGCTGCAGACAAGTGAGATGGGAGATTTTTCGGGGATCCCGACGCCGATCTGCGCCTACACCCCATGCATCCCCAACCCCTTGCCCTGTATCTCTAGGGCCGCAGCACAATTCCGTGTCCTCCGAAGAGGTTAGCCACCTGCCCCGCGGCGGGGAGCCGGTCCGCGGTGTAACGCGGCGGGAGTCGCAGAGGTCCGAGGCACAGGCGCCAGGGGAGATGCACTCACAGCGGGGAGGGTGGACAACGGGACGCGGCTGGGCCCGGGGACCCCGCGGACCGGGGCTCTCTAAATTCTGACCGGGCACTGGCACCACATGGCCCGCGGCGCTCTGACCAGGGGCGGGCGCCCCCTCGGGAACGCGCAATGGTTTTGCGTTGGCCTGGAGCACGCAGAGTAGGACGCCGCGGCGTGGGGGTCAGGCATTTCGGAACGCGGAGAACCCAGCATTCGTGATGCTCGGCCTAATCCTCTGCCCTTCCTGGATGCAAATTGGAACGGAGTAATGGCCAGTGTCCCCCCTCCCCTACTCCAAAAGCCCCACAAAGCCAAAACACACGCGCAAAACTCATCAAAGCATCCCACAAACACAAAAACTAAAGCAAACACACGAAAACAAACCAAAATCCTCATCCAAACGCAGGGTTCAAAATCAAAACAGAAGAAAACAAAACACACATACAAAATTGACCTAACGCAAAACACGCACACGACACCCACTAATATAAAACTAAAGCACCACGCAGAAGGAAGCAGCTTTCCAAACAAAAAGACAACACCCAAAGGAAACCTACGAGGACGGAGTATAAAATACACACAAAACCAAAACACGCAACACAGAAAACAAAACCCACCCAAAAGGCCAAGACTCACGGAGCGACATCTGCTAACCTGAAGTCCACGAAAAACCACGCAAACACCCGAAACAAAGGACCCTCTCACAGATCACGGAACGAGAACTCACGGACAACAAAAATAAAATAGACCCTCGAAATAGGGAAAAACAACAACTAACAACGCCCCCGCCCCCAGCCCAGGGGACGTCTCCGGGAGGGCCGGAGGTCTCTAGGTGAGGGCAGGCCTCTGCTCCCGAGCGCAGCCTCCCTGCGCGGGCTGAGCCGGAGGGCGGGGAGCCGGGCTGCGGAGGGGACGAGTCGAGCGCTCTGAGATGGCCAAAAATCAAATCGCGGGACAGGGACTCGGATCCGTGGGCCGCAGGACGGAGGCCGCGCTGGCGGGCTGCGCAGGATACTTGGTGGCGGTCGGGGGCCGCCGGGGCAGCCGCAGCCACGTTTCCGATCGTGGCGAAATCCGCTCAGTGCATCAGCGATGTCCAGTTCCCGAAGCGCCCCCCCCCCCACACCCACACACACACCCCTTTTCGGGAGCTCTGGGCTCGTCCCCCTAGGTTGTGGCCCAGCCTCGTGACCACCCCCTCCAAAAAACAAACAACACTCTCGCTGAGGACTTTTCACTTTCCCAAACTGCCATTGTCCCTCGGGCCCTGAGTCCTCCTGCGGGGCGCTTCCCCCTCCCACCGCACCCCCCGCGGCCCTGGAGAACCGGGCCCCTGCGACCACCCCGCTACTGGGCCCCACGGGCTTCCAGTGGCCAAGCCGAGCAGCTGGACTTGGGACTGGGGCGGGGGCAGGGGAGGGAAATCTTGAGCCTGAGCAGAAGACGGCGGGCTGGGCATACCACACCTCTGCCCGGTCTCTCTCGGGTCATTTCCCCTCTGGAACTAGGTCCGGGGACTTGGGGACACCACAACGCCTCAGGACTTGAGGGCAGAGAGCTTCCATTTATGGGCCGGGGTAAAGTGTCTGGGACTCGCGCCCATCTGCGGGAGCAGCCGAGATGGTTCTGCTCAGGCCAGACGATCCAAAGCAGGGGCCTGGGTTTTCATCTCCAGCTTTTCTCGTCCTACTCTGTGCTCCGGGCCAGAGGGAGACGTGGTGTAGGGAAGGGAGCTACGACCGGGGGGCTGAGTGGGACAAGGGGGCGTTCGAGTTCTACCACTGCCCTAGAGTCAGGGACCCAGCCATAGCACCAGAGCTGCAAACTGGGGTGGGGGTGGGGGGGCTGGGAGCTCTGGGGCGGGCGCCGCCCTAGGGGTGAATCTGAGGAAACTGGATGCCTGGCAACACCGCTGGCCTTTGCACTGCCCTCCAAAGCCCCTGCTTGGCAGCTTGGTTAATTTCTATAAAAACAAAAACCGGGCCTGCACCCGCCTACGCGGCCGGGTTTGCACCGAGAGGGGTCACCGGCCCCGAGCCCTGCGCCAAGGGCCGCGAGACCAAGACACAGAGTTTTGGAGAAGGTGCTGCCGGGAGGCCAGGGCTCCCGGCTCGCCCTCGGCCGACCCCTTCCCGTAAGCGCGCGGGCTGGCTCGGGGTTGTCTGAAGCCTTCCTTCCTTCCCTCCCCCCCCACCGCAACCCCCTATAAAAGTCTAGGGCGGTGCGGCGGTGGCACTGCTGCTCTCCCGGCCTCCGGCACTGCTCCGGCCCAGTCCGGCCCGGCTCGCTCCGTCCGGCCCGCTGAGCAGGCCCGGCCGCACAGCCCGGACACACTTGCCCCTCTCTGGGCCGGCAGTGCGGGGCCGCGCGCTGCGGGCGCGGCGTGTCTGGGGACATCTTGTGATGTTGGCGAGAACAGGACATGATCTCACATGGCGAGAAGCTCTTTAGTTCCTTAATCATTTCACGGTGCCTTCGGACGCTTTTTTTCCACCTAAAACGTTTAGTTTCAGCTCAGTGATCAGCTACCCCAGCTCGGCGGGGGAGCGGAAGGCTTGAATTATTCCGACCTGTGAGCGGCCCCTGGCACCAGGGGGAAAAAAAAAAAAAAGAAGCACACAAAAAAATTGGAAACTTTTCCCCCCTGTCCATTCCATCAAGTTCTGAAAAATCAAAATGGATTTAGAGAAAAATTACCCAACTCCTCGGACCGGCAGGACAGGTAGGACCACCAGACGGGCTCCAGGCGCGCTAACTTCGGGACGCAGCCGGGCGCAGATCTTCACGTGCGTTGGCCCTGGGGGAGGGGGTGCGCCTCGTTTTCGCTAGAATTGACTGCATGTCTGTCTGAGTCGCCTTTGACTTCTACATCAGTCCAAGTGTCTCAGAATCGGCCTATTTTTCCTTTATTTCTGAATGTTTATGTAGATGTCGATCTGGGGGTCTGAAAGTTTGTTTGGGTCTGTGTGTTTACATATGCATTCAGAGTATGCATGAAGGACAGTGGGTTTGTGTGTCCCTGCATAGGTATTTTCAAAACTCTGAGTGTGTGCCCCAAAATGTATGTGCTTGTGTGTGTGTGTTTATATTCCTGAGTGTGTTAGTGTGGGTTTAAGAGTTGGTGTTCTTGAGTTCTGTTCCTTTGAGTATCCAAAATGTGTGTCTATGAGTGGCATGTATATAATTTGGATAAGTGTCTGTATATCTTCTCCTTTAACGGTCTGTGTTCACCTTCATATCCCAAGTGATTTTTGAAGTGAGTCCTCCATTTTTGGATGTCAGAAGCTGTTCACTGTGTACATGCCAGCGTATACAAAAGTGCCAACCTCTAGACACAGAGATGGGTCTAGGGCCTGTGGAGGGTGTCTGTTGTGCTAAGCCCATGAGCAGTCAGGCTCAGGTCCCATGCTGTTGGGAGAACCAGGAGTGGAGGTGTGAATAAGGGTGTGCTGACCCTTGGTGTGTGGTGTGCACTGCTTCTCTCTGTAGGCACTGTTGATGTTACCATTTTGTATAAAAGGGCTCCCCGTGGCAGGCACAACCTTGGCAGGTGACAGCAGGCAGCCTACAGGCTAGTATAGACATTTCTAGGGACCCCCAGCCTGCCTTGGCTTTCACCTAGACAAGCCTCTGACACTGTGTGTGTGTACTGTGTGCTCGGGTTTTATGCCACTCCAGTGAAGGAGAGCACAAGTGAGTGGGCATGTGTGCCTAGCCTGGGTATCCAGTTTTGGTGCCTGTATGTATACAGGCTTTTCGGGCACAGCGTCCTGTATGACCCGTCTTCCCCAGTGGGTCCCTCTGTAGGTAGGACTCCAGAGGTGCCTGCAGTGGGGCTAGGGGTTGTGTATGTGTTGGGAATGGGTGAGAGGCCTGTGAGGGTCCAAGAGAAGGTCTACATGGCTAGCCCAGTTGCCTTTCCCGACAAACTGTCTATGAAGAAAGTAATTCAAGGAGGTCGATGGGCTCTTTGATTAGTTCAATCGCCTGAATAATCGTTTAATCAATAAAGCATTTCATACCGCAGCCAGGCAGGCCTGGGTGGGGCTGGGGGGCCCTAGGTTGGCCAGAGTTTAAAAATCTGAAGAGCCACACCCCCTCTTCAAGATGGGTTGGGGTAAAGGCCAGCCTGACTGGGAACGTGCAGACATCTCAGGTGACACTGCATTTCCGCCTGTCTGCACTAGCCTGGCCCTGGCTGGGGAAGAGGAGAAGCCAAGAAGCTGGCTAGGCTGAGGGCATCCAGGCCTGGTTTTTGGGTTTTTGCATGGGCTTCTTTCCTGTCTTAACTTTGAAGCCTTTTACAAGCCGCCTGAACTCCCTTTTCTTTCTTCATAACTGTATTCCATGCCATCTCTTGACCTTAGTTTCCCCATCTGTACAGTAGAGGAGTCACATATGCCTTTCTAGCTCTGAGCCCAAGATTGGGGGAGGTCAGCCCTGAGCAGGAGCCCCTTAAGAATCCTCTCGTCTAGCTCCTTTGTTGCAGTACCAAAATGGGAATACTGAAGTCCAGAGAAGGGCAGAGAATCGTTGAGATGGTACAGCAAGAGGTATGGTGAAGTAGGACCGGAAGGCCACTTCTCTGCCTTTAGACCTCTCATTCCTCCTGAGAGAGGAGACAGAACCTCACCCTACCTCTATGGGCCCCCTTAGAGAATAACTAGTATTGGGCAAACTAACTGTGGTGGGAGTTAGGGCATCCCCAGGCCAGGGAGACCAGGATAGGGCGAATACTTTCTGATCAGATAATGGCATCCATACTCCCAGCTCTAGAATGAAGCTGGTGGAATGGTATCCCTACCCATGGATCTTTATTTTCCAGATCCTTGGGAGGCCTCATTTCAGGAATTCTTCTCCTCATTAGGTACATGGGGAAGCTGAGCCCTAGGAGAAGGGGTCTCCTGCCTAAAGTCTTTGAGAGAGAGAAAAGTAGTCCCAGAGCCCCTGGCCTTCAGAGTACACTGGTAATGATAACGAACCCTGACAAAGACAATATACAGGGTTCATGAAAAATCTGGTTAAATTCTCCCCTTTTTTTTCACCCATTTCAATGATTCCTACAAACAGACCTGGGCCAACAGAGCAGAACCCTGATCCAGGTGCAGGAATCGGCTCTGAGTCCACTAGCTGTGTAACCGCGTATCCATCGCTTCCTCTCTTTGATGCTTTTAAAATGAGGAGTAGTGAGGACTCACGGAGTTAGGACAGCAATGGCTGTGTCATCTCCAACTTCCTGGAACTGAGCAATCAACCTGATCCCTGTAGGCCTTGATTTGCCCAAAGCAAGAGCTGGGAAATGGGCTGGACTTGGGTTGCAGGAGTTGATCTCAGGCCCACAGAGCATTATAGCAGCCCCAATCCCCGATGCCGATTCCGTTGGGAGCTGGAGGGACTGGCTTGGAGTAGAGAGATGGGAGGCAGGAGGTAGTGTGTTCCCAGTGAGTCAGGTTTTGTGCCTGAAGACCAAAAAGGACGTTTCTCTGAAGGTGCTCGGGCTCCTCAAACATTATTCTCAATGGGCTTTCTTTCAATAGCAAAACTTTCAAAGGCAAGTCGATTTACATAAGTTGAGTTTCTTCCCCCAGAAGGGTTTCCTTCTCCGGCCTCCAGCGCCTAGCACAGGGCCTGGCCCAAAGTCCTGCTTGCTGGGAGGAACGAAACCGCGCAACTGGGCGAGGCCGGACAGCTTCCGGCTCCGGGGGATGGGGGGTGGGGGTGCAGACCCGCTCCCTGCTCTCTCTTTCCTGAACCCAGACTCGTGGACTCGTGATCCTCCAGTGGCAGGACTGAGGCGCGGAAGCCCGGCTTGGTCACGCAACCGCTGTGTAATCTCGGACTTGTCGGGTAACTTCTCTGGGCCGCCGTTTGGTGTCCCGTAAGGTTGGGCGAGGTGGCCAGGATATCAGGTCTGGTGGCGCCTCTTGGCGTTAGCAGTTCCCAGAGGCCGGCCCGCTCCAGAAGCGGGAATTACTCCGGACCCAAAGGGAAGCTCCTTCTGCCCTGCGCGGCGCGCAGGGCGGAAGGGGGCTGCGTGCCGCACAAGTTGGGCAGCCCAGCACGGTCCTGAAGCCGAGCACCTTCTTTGTGAAATGCGAATCAGAGCTATTCTTGTTGGAGTAACATCTGAGGTTGCATCCTACCCGGCAGCGCTCCTGGAATTCTGTCCATGCCGCACAGGTGTAGGGAGGAAACCCCGTTTATGCGAGCATATCCTAGCTGGGTTCTTCGATTTGGCAGCATAGCCCCCATACCCCCAAACATCCCCTCCATCCCGACAGTGGCTCTGGAGAGGCCCTTCTGAGAGAGAGGTTCCCCCGGTCCACAGCCTTTCCTCCAGTCCAGACTTGCTATGCGACCTTAGACAACTCTCTTCCCGGCTGGGCCTCAGGCTCCGCATCTGTAAAATGGGGAAAGCTTAGCCTCGGGGCACTTTTAGCTCAACAAGGTGGCAGTCTGAGTTTCCAAGGGCCTGAACTAAAGAGCGGGGCTGGGGGTGGAGATGTCACGGGATGCGTCCTTCGGAGTGTCCCCACACTCGTGACTCTTAGGTGGAAACGCAGAGACACCACGTTGAAATCTGGCCACTGCCGATCCACCGCGGGCCACCAGTGGAGCGGGCGCGGGAACCCTAACTTATCCTGGTCCTTTTCGCCGTTGCGATTTTCCTGCTCCAAGGCGGGGAGGGTGTGTGTGTAGATCCGAACAAGCCGGGTTCCAGACAAAGGAGAGATAACGCCGCCACCCCACCCCAGTGCACACTGCAGCCTGCTGGGCCCCCAGAGGCCCGTGTGAGGCCGTTTCCCTGCAGCTGTGCCCTGGAGGGGGTGGGGACCGTGTCAAGCCGGAAACTTATCTACCGTTCAGGGGCAGCTGGGTCTGGGACAGGAACAGAAGGTGGGCCTGAAGACCGATCCAGTGTAGGGGAGTGGTAGAGAAAGGGGAAAGTAAAGCAGAGAATGGTGGGGGGTCAACATGTGCTCTGTCCTCCTTACAAGCCCAGGTCTGGACCAGTCATCTCAGAGCCATTGTTTTTGGTGGATTTATGTTTAACATTAGAGGATCATCGCTTATGAATGCCAAATGACGGGATTTGGGACCACTGCCATGAGCTGCTGGGGCACGAGAACCTTCAGTACCTCTGCCAGGGCCCTGGCCGACAGAACCGCTCCGAGAACTATTGCCTCCTGTGTGTAGACTGGCTGTTACATGCTTCCTTTTCAAGGACCAGTTTTTTTGATGGTGGTCCCAGGGCCTCACCCCCGCCCCCTCGCCTCCAGAAACTGAGACTTGCTGGTCAAAAACAACCCTGCCCTCTGGACCAGGAGGGTTCTGCTGTAAATTCCACCCACTTTGTCTTTAAAGCCGTAAGAACTTCGCTGGAGAGGAAAAGTCGGGTTTTTTCTCAACACCTGAAAGCTGCAGCATGGTAGCACGCCTGGCCTGGCTTGGCCCGGCCCTTGAAGATCGAGTGCGCCCTCCCACCCGCCTGCTTCAGGGACCCTCATTAGCACTGGACACGACTGGGTTCGTTCCGTTCCCAAGAGGCCTTGCATCAAATGAGGAATTGCCTCTGCGGACAGAAGCCTTCGGTTGCGCTCATCACTGCCCCCCCCCCCAAACATCCAGCAGTTCCTGGTCTAGAAAAAGGGGCTCAGGGCTCAGGCCTCGGTGCTTGGGCAACCTGGTCCGAAGCCTCAGAGCTCCCTCCCACAGGAGCACCCTGATTACGAACTTTAAAGGAATGTGAGCTGTCTTTCACTTCAACATCTCTGCCTTTCGGTCGGTTATCTCGGAACTGTAGGCCCTGGGGGTCAAATGAGGGAGGCGGGTGGACGAGGGGGTGGCGGCAGCGGCTCCAGTAGGCGCTTGATACAATTATGAAATGTTCCCACTGGAAGGGGCTTTCATTAAAGACTAAGTAAGCCAACTCTGCCTATTTTACGGATGAGGAAACTGAGGTCAGAAAGGGGCAGGTGCGCGTTCACTCCGAGTCCATCGCCCGTCTGATGATGCTTAGATTGAAAGCCGGATCTCTGCCGCGCTCCTTGTCTTCCTCCAGCAACCGTGTGTGTGCGTGTGCGTGTGTGCGCGCGCGCGTGTGTGTGTTTTCTGGAGACTATTGCCCCCACCCCACAACCCCGCCTCGGCTCCCTCCAATCCTTCTGGACGTCCCCAGGTCCCTACGCCGCGGCGGGGAGGCCAGGTTCCCGAGGGACCTGCCGTGGGACTCTCCAAGCACTATGTGGATCCCCTCCCCCTCCATCCATCCGCGCTTCACTAGGCCTTCGCGCCGCGCGTTTGTCAATGAACGTGGCGCCGCCGCCTGGGCCCCGCCTCCCATTCTCTCCCATTGCCCAGGTATCCGCTAATGAGGCGGAGCCAAACGGTTGCTCAGCCAATGGGGCGGTGTCCCGGGCCAGGGCCGGTTGCCACTGCTGCGATTGGCTTGATGAAGCGTGATTGGCATGTGAGCCCCCGCCCCGCCCCCGCCCCCGCCCGGAGGGAAGCTGAGCCCCGGGCGGCGCTGTCCACACGCAGCGGGTCCTGAAAGCGGCTTCGGGGCGGCGCGGTGGCGCACTGTGCGCGCCGAGCAGGCGGAGGGCTAGCGCTGGCGCCGGCGGCGGCAGCGCGGGTAAAGCCGACAGCGGTTTCATCTAAGCACCAGCAGTCCCGGCGGCCTTGGTGGAGGGGACCTTCCGCTCTCCTCTATCCCTGGCTCCACGCCTGGGGCAGGCGCGGCGGCCGTCCCGGAAGAGGCAACTGAAAGACAGTCGAACCAGACCCCGGAGAGAGGGCAGCGGGGCTCGAAGAGTTGGTGGGCGTGAGACAGATACTCAGGCAAGGAGGAGACTGTCGCTGTTGTCCGCATTCTTGGCCCCAGCGATGAGGGAGCAGTGGGAGCCGCGGGAACTTTGAAGGCAGCGGTCCTGGGGTGTGAGGGCTGCACGCGCCCGGGGATTCCGAAGTCTTAGCCCCAACGTCAGTGGAGGAAGAGTCTGCGACATCGCCTGGGCCCCAGCACTGCCAGAGAGGAAGTTCTGTGCAACTTCGTGCGAGACGTCGGAGAGCCTGGTGAAGAGAGGCTGAGGCAGGAAGTCCGAGGCCCAGAGGCTCAGAGAGCAGAGAGGAAAAGGATTCGGAGGAGAACGAGGGGTCCGGGAAAGACTCCACAGGCAGCGAGGCCGCGGAACCAGCCTGGCAGCCCGCGGGCCTCGCTGCTCCCTGAGTGAGGCCAAGGGCCGTGAGTCCCGCAGGCCTCCTCAAAGCCGCTCCTCCCGGAGGCCAGCGGTTCCTAGCCCTTCCGGAAGCGGGCCCCTACACTATGCCCCCGAAGCTGCGGGCGCCTTGGCCGCAGCTACCCCGTGCCGGGTCCGGAGCTGCCGCCTGAGCCAGCCCGGAAGGGAAGCCACCAGCAGCTGGGCGCCTCGCTTCCTGCGGGACTGCACTAGCGCGGTTTCCCGCCTCCAGGCGCAGCTCTTGGCGATCTCCGTTAGGGCGGCTGAGAGAGACCCCGAAGCTCCAGCAGTGTTTTTTGAGCCCGGCTCGCACAGTGCCTGGCCTGGCGGCGCGGCTCCCTAGCCGCGCTGGGCAGCCCCTTGGCGCCAGGAGGCGGCGGCGTGGGCTGGCCTGCAGTCTGGAGCGCCCCGATGGAAATACACTGTAAGCACGACCCGTTTGCATCCATGCATAGTAAGTAGGCGGCGAGCTCTCTTCTCTCACTCT
Source organism: Lyroderma lyra (assembly GCA_004026885.1). Classification (NCBI taxonomy): domain Eukaryota; kingdom Metazoa; phylum Chordata; class Mammalia; order Chiroptera; family Megadermatidae; genus Lyroderma; species Lyroderma lyra. Next base: position 255,689 of record PVJL010000846.1, read on the forward strand.
CCGGCCGGGACGGGGTTGGGGTGCCGCACCGCGGGGCAGGTACTAAGGCTGGGAGGACCCAGGACTTCAGGAGCCGAGCAGTCAAGTTTGCAAAGTGCAGGGCACCCAGGCAGGGGATGTGGAACAGCGTGCCTGGTTGCCCAGGCCTGGGGCACCTGGCGCGGGGAATCCCGGCTCCACCAACGTGTAACATAGGCAACGAGCTGCAGCCTTTCTGGGGCTCTGCCAGCGACATCTCAGGGTGCTGGGAGAATCTTGGCTGGGATCTGAAGAGGGCTCCGGCTGGGCTGGTTGGAGGGAGGCACGAAGTTGTGGCAAAAGGTCAGACTGTCAGACAGCGTCCCACAACCCAGCCCCTACAGCGCCTGTTTCAGCCGTGGGGCTGATAAAGACGGGCTTGGAGGGAAAGTGGGGTCCCAACCTCTGCCTGTGTGCTTGTATATGTGGAGGAAGAGGCTGAGAGGCAAGCGAGGACACTAGGTCCGGAGCTCCAAAGGCGTCCTGGATTGAGGCGTGGGATTTAAAAAAATTAACGAAGTAGAGATGTCCCTGAGCTGAGCTTCTGCTTAGAAGCCGCCCCTTCACACACAGACCCTTAAAGACACCACCATCAAGTCCTTCTCTGCAGGACGCTAGCCTAATGATGGTTTCTCCCCGCCCCACCCCCCAAATCAAGAAGCCAATTAGTCACCATATAGGCGCCCCCACCTTCTGAAAGATGCCGCGTGTGTGGGAGAGGAAAGAGTCATTTGGGGTGCGGGAGAGGCCGGTAGGTCCACCGCCTGACCCGCCCGGATGTGCCAGTTCACCCTTGAGCACGGCTTTCTGTGAGATGAGCGCTCCTCTCACGGCGAGTTAGCGCCAGATTAGATTTGGAGATTTCAAGGAAATACCAAGTGGAACGAATCGTGTTTTCCTTCTGCGCGCTGCAGAGCTGGGCCGGAGCAAGACGCCAGGCTTTGGCGGCATCCAGCCGGGTGCCTAGCTCGGGTCCCCCACGGACTTCTCAGGTCACAAGGTGGCTCCCCGGTAGGGAGCCTCCCCAAGCCAGGTTCCCCTCGGATAGCCCAGGATCCTGCTTACCCAGCCGTGGGTCCCCTGTTTAACAAAGGCAGCAGAGACCCGGCTGGAGAGAAGGCGAGCTTCCCCAGGCGAATTTGTCCGTTTTTCACCCGAAGGGCCGAATGGCCTGGCTGGCAGAGGAATGCTGAGCAAGCTGCCGGGGCTGGCTGCCGGGAGGTCAGTTTCTCTTTGTGTCCATTTCCCGAGTAAGAGGCAGTCCACTAAAGCCGTGCTGAGGTCTGCGCAGAGAAGCTGCCTGCTCTGGTCCCAGCCCAAACGATTCCTCGTCGTCCGGGGCCTGTGCCTAAACGGTTTCCAGTCCATGGTGACCCCAGCGCCCCCGGCAGTCGTCTCCTGTACACACTTGAGCTGGGTTTCGGGGGAGGCTCTGATCTCGCAGAGTGAGCCAGAAAACAAACGATTCGGGGTCAATATTCTGAGAGATAGGCAAGCTCTGACTTAGCTCAGTCTAGGAGAAATTGGGAGGCAACATGGGGGACTGACCCCTCCGCTTCTCTCCTTGCGGGCGGAAATCCACAGGATCTTACTGCCTCCTTCTGCGCAGAGGGGCGCCCCAGAGGTCTTGCCCAAGCCCTCGGGGAGATAGCATCAGACCCGGTGGTCTGCCAGCTGTGCTTGAGGGTGGAGAAAGCAGCTCCTTGGAGGTGCTGTTAGCCAACCACTAATGCCTCTGTCTCTGTCCCTCCTGGTCCGGGCCCTCATCTGCCCCCTCCTCGAGAAGTGCTTCCTCCTCCCATTTTCAAGCTCCCCGCCAGCTCCGTGGGAGCTGGGCCCCACCCAGCCAGCCTAGTTTCCAGAGCTGGCTTCTCCGGATGTGCCCTTGGTCCTAACACCCAAAGCTATTTGCTTGCACAATGTAGGCCCGCTGGGGCCTCAGTTGGTGGGCGATTGTGGGGGAATGAGGGCAGTGCACAGTAGCTCCGTAGAGGTCATTTGGGCAATAGGGGCTAAGACCAAGGCTTCTTCTCCTCATCTTCGTTCCTGGTCCTGGGCAGGTTCTTCCCCTGATCCCCGCTCCCCCACTGAAGCAGGACAGCTTCTGCGGAGGTGACGTGGGGCGGGGGAAGGGCAGGCACTGCCCGGAAATGGGTTTCTGCGTTTCCCTGCTCCCACACCCTGTTTCAGGCTCCTCATTTTCATCAGAACAATGGTCTCCTCCTTCCCTCCCTAAGTGTTTCCTTACTTGGGGCTATACCAGTTATAAAACACTTTTTCTGCCAGCCGTCTTACCTGAGTGTTGTCTAAACCCTTAGTGACACCCATTTTACAGAATACAATATGGAGGTCGGAGAGAGAAAGGGACTGACAGAAACTTTTCCCATGGGCAAAGCTAGAGCTGGTTCTTGGGTCTTCAGCGAGTCACAGAAGAGGAGAGGGAGGAACTCAGGTTCTAGAGAGAAGACTGGACTGTTCGGGTAGGTACACACACATGTGCAAGGCCCGCCGCCAGGTTCAGTTATAGCTGTATCTGTGGCCCGGCCACCTCTGTGTGTCAGCACCTGTCTCACTCAGAGAGTTCGTTCGGGAAATGTCATCCCTGCACTTTCCCTGTGATCCTGTTGGCATGTCTGTGTGTCCCTTCCTTCATCCTCTAGAGTGACACTAGGAGGAATTTCAATGACCCTGTAAATCCTGGAGTTCAATCTGCAGCTGAGTCAGCAGAAACCCTCTGCTTGAGACTCTGCCCAGGCCTGGAGGGGAACAGGGCCCTGGTGGTCTCATCAGGGCCCGAGGAGCATCTGCGGAGGCTGGTCCTTCTAGAAGGGAGCCCCAGAGGCCCCAGGGGCGTCTGCAATCCAACCCTTCTTTCCACTGCCCTTCACCAGCTCTTTCTATGGCAGTCCTGTGGGGGCGGGGCGGTGTGTCCCTGGTATCTGTGTGCCTGTTTCCTGGTCTTTGCCTTGATTCGTTTCCATCTATTTCTGTGTCAGTCTCTCGGTAGATTCTACTTGACCCCGAAGAGGGTAGCTGAGTCTGTGTGTCCCCCCAGCACCCCCATGGCATCCCTCAGCTGGGGTCCGTAGGCTGGGACTTGGGTTCTCAGAGGAGATGCAGTGGGCTGGAGCTGGGGTTCCAGAAAACAAAGGTCCCGCTTCGCGGAAGTCCCCTGTCCCCCAGACGCTGCCTTGCCGGGCTTGCTCTGTTTTCTCCCCCGGCCTCCTTGCCTTCCACTGTGAACCACACTTACCTTTCCTTTCTTGGCCCGCTCCGGCTGGTCCATTTCTCTTTCTCTTCCTCTGTTTTTCTAATGTGAGGCTTCCTTTTCAGGATCCCTTTTCTCGCTGTCCGTCTCATTTAGTTCCCACTCTGTAGCCTTACCCTGGTACCTCACTGTCCCTGTGTCTTTCCCCAGCCTGCCTCCCCTCTCCCGGGCATCAAGTTGTACTTCTTTCCAACCTCGGGGTAACGGGAGATGTTGCCTTCTCAGACCAAGCTGTAAATCACCTTGCTAGCACCCTTGAAATGCTCTATTAGATACGACTGTGACTAAGGCAGAGAGGTCCAAATTGGTTTGGGGGCCTTTCCGGGGCACTCAGGTCACCTTGGGTCTGGTGTCAGCTGTGGACAGGTGACTCAGATTCTGAAAGAGTATTGGTAACCTACACTTCGTGGTCAAGAGTAGAGGGTTTGAGGACTTGTGAGGGACACCTAGAGTGTCCAACCCTTGAGGGTTTTTTCTGTGATACAAATGGTCCCAAAAGCTCACAAATTGTCCTGTAGAACTGCTTTTGGAATTTGACTCCTCTGAAGGTTGCCACTGCATTTTGGACAGAAAGTTTAAGTTGCCAGTGGGATGGGGAATATTGCAGATGGGCCACAGTGTCTGAACTCACAGGTTATCTTAAAAGTGTGCTGGGTGCTTTTAGCTGCCTTTTGTCCTTTCCGATGAGCTTATACCAATTTTGAATTTACTTTCTTCTTAAATCCAGCCTGTTCCTGAAAGATCCATACAATTCATTTTTATTAGGGACTCTCAACCCCAGAACAAAGCCTTCGTAAGGCCCTTGACCAGGAATGGCAGCAGCCCTTCTGTTCTGGGTGAACTATGCAGTGGTGTTTCTAACTGCAGAATTCTGTTGGGGATGATTTCCCTTTTTCTTATGGCTGGAGTGTTTTAGAACAACCAACACTGATTAAAGCTCATTTTGAAAATCAGAAAGAGATCCTAGTTAGAGCTAGAATTAAGTACTATTGTTATCTACAAAATTGTGTTTTTCCTTGAAATTAGCCTAAGTTGGAAATTTGGGGAAATATTCAATTCAGACTTTCATGAGACACCTCAGTGAAGTGCTTTGGCAGTTTTTGGGAAATAGGCAACGTGATGGGTGCCTCGCCCCCCGCTTCGTTTCAGATGTTGTTCATGAGCCTGCACAGTAGTTAAGTACTGGCCTGGGGAAAGAGCAAAGATGAGGTGGCTTATTTATGTTTTACAGTTGGAGTGGGGTGTGTGTGTGTGTGTGTGTGTGTGTGTGACCTCTGAGATGCCCTGACTTCCCTGGTCCAGTCCAGTCCCAGGCAAGTCCCAGTTTGGGAGATTTCCCCCTCCTTGGCCTCTGAGCTGCCAGTAGCATTGATAAATGCTAAATGCTTAGACTTGGCTTTTGGCTCTTGACAGTCCTTAGCGATATTAGTGGCTGATTAACAGCTACAAGGTCAATGACGTTGCTGTATTGGGTCATCCCGTGTTTACTGATTTGGCTCTTCATTTACTCGATCCCTGGTATCTTCCAGATGGACTCTGATGTAAACGAAGGGAGCGTATTGGGTGGATACTTGACTAGACTCTTTTTACTTAAAATCTGTCCCTGAGCCCTTGTAAAACCTGAGACTCGGGAGCCTTTTCTAGATTCTTTGTTGCCCCCTGATCCAACTTAAAGCTGCTTGTCAGTTGCAAAACAGTCCAAAAATTTTAGGGAAACTCCTTTATAATAAATTCTGGTGCAGCAGAGAGGAATGTGCTCCTCAGACCCGTTTCTTTTATGTGCTCTGAGAGGGTGTAGTGGTCAAATGTGCACGCTTCACCTTTTCTGGTTGTTTAGTGCCACCCCCCGCCCCTCGGCTTTATTGAGGTATGGGCTTCACCTTCTTAAAGAAAGGGTTTTTATCAAGCAGTGGTTGGGTTTTGTCTCAGTGCTCTGCAGATACTATTTAAAAATTTTTTTAAAGTCCTTAGCCTTTAATTGGATTGCTGATTTAAAAATACATTTATTTTCTTTTCCCTGAAGTCAGTTGGAGTGGACCTTTGCACTTTTAAAGATACTTGTTAAAAGTAAAAGTGTTTCATTTTTAAAAATCTCTTTAAATTTGATGTATTTTAAAATGTCTTTTCTCTCAAGGTTCTTCCTTACACTCCAGTATCACGTATGTAATAAATTGTATCCCTAACGTAGACTGGGGTCTTCACCTATTCCATTGTTAAAAAGGGAATTACAAGGAAAATGTTAGTACATGAGTAAAGGAAACATAGTATGCGGATGCTTGCCTTCACTAGCCCAACTGAATGGCTGAAGATGGGTAAAGGCTAAAGTTAATTTTAAAAAGTAATCTGAGGTGCTCATGCAGTCTGCGTGATTAGACTCTAGCCTGCAGCCATTTCTGATCTGAGGGGCCCTGAGTGCTAGCAATCGTGCTTTGCCTTCTACGTGACTGGTTCTAACCACCCCTTCCCTTGCCTTTTGTTTCTGATTTGTTTCAGGACATGGAGGAGTGAATCAGCTTGGGGGGGTTTTTGTGAATGGACGGCCACTCCCGGATGTAGTCCGCCAAAGGATAGTGGAACTTGCTCATCAAGGTGTCAGGCCCTGCGATATCTCCAGGCAGCTTCGGGTCAGCCATGGTTGTGTCAGCAAAATCCTTGGCAGGTAAAGGCAGGAGCTCCAGGCTTCCCTTGAGTTTTCAAATAATGACCTAAAACATGACCCACCAGCTGTCCAAGTGTGCCAGTGTCATAGTGAGGATCATGATGGCACTTTGCACACATGCACAGCACTTTAGAGTTTGCAAAGCCCTTTCGAGAACAGTCAATTAAACGTAGCTCTCAAAACCCCAATGACATGTGGGATGGGGACTCGGTCAGGGGGGCTGACATGTTCTCTGAAAGCCTGGTGAATTATGCCAAAGAACCCAAGTAAGAGGTTCTTGGGAATTTCCCGACACATCTCAGGTGAGCCCAGGGCCTGAGTAGGGTTGGGTGGAAAATGTACAAGTTAAAAATCACCAACATTACCAGAGTCCAATGTTTCATTTTAATGTTTTCAAAAAGCATGTTCCATTTTTAAAAGTCAGCTGTCATTTTCAGTTTTGGGTTATCATCCACCGTATTACGTTGGGCTGCAGTATTTTCCTTCTGTTTTGTTTCCTTCATGGTGACAGGCATCCTAAGTATCTATTAAATTAGAGAGGGAAAAAAAATACCCAAAGACACACTAACTCTCTAGTCTGACATTTCAAAGTTGCCACTTGACCTGATGATTTGCTGCAAGCAAAATACTAACAATCTGATTCTCCCAGAGGGATGTACAGCCTTTAGCACTCTTGTTGATTTTCTCTGGTGAACCTCAGCTCCATCCAGGGAAGCACTTAGGAGTTGAGGAAACAAACCTAGAGAGGTGAAGTGACTGACCCAGGTCCAGCCGGTCACTCGGACTGGGAAGAGAGCTTAAGGATTCTCAGGCCATGCGCAACTCACCACACTCCAAAGTCAAAGCCACAGGTTTGTTCCCAGGCACGTGAAGTTGTTATAAGTCTGCCCTGGCAGCCACGAGCAATCTGTGCTTTCGCTGTTGAATGCTCTCTCAGGATTTCTCTCTCCGGGTCAGAGAATAACCTTTGCCCTGCAGCTTACATTATGGTTTGAGAACAGAATGCCTGAATATTATAGAAAAGAAATATTTTGAAGTATGTCAGTGACATTGTGACTTTCTGCTTTCCCTTCCATGTGCTGGAATTTGAGTAATTCTCTTACATGGAGGGGACACTGGGCTCTAACTTTGGGGAGCCTTGCTGGGGGCCAAGGGAGGAAATTTCAGGGCCAGATGTCTGGCGGCTCCCTTAGGGACCTTGATCCTTATGTTTAGTCCTCATTCCCCTGCCCATCGCAGGTCACCTCAGTGGTGGCGGCTGTGGGCTCCACTCTGGTTTAGCATTCAGAAGCAAATGAGCCCCAGCCAGAGGTCAAGGAGGAAAGCAGGCAGCCCATCAGGGTGGTGTTCTTGTTAGATGGTGGTTTTGTTGGATGGAGGGTGAGAGCGAGAGTAGAAGAAGCAAATAGAGGAAAGGGAAAAAGAGAAAAGAAAAAGAGGAAAGAAGGGGAAACAAAGAGAAAAGAGAATATTTTTAAAAACAGAAAAAGGAAGAGAAATGAAGACAAGATACAAGGAGGGAGAAACAGAGAGAAAAGGGAAATATTTTAGACTATCTCAGCATCAGACTCTGAGAGCCGAATGGATCTCAGATATCTTTTGGGGAGGCCTCTTCACTGTCCTGAGGGAGAGAGAAAGAGATAAAGAAGGCCTTTCCTTTGTTTTTGCTGAGATGTCTTTGCTGAGCCGACATCTTGCATGCTATTTGAAATAGACTGAGGGCATGCTGCCCTTCTCAGAGGTGATGTCTGCATGTTGGTTCTGGTTCCCCGGGAACCCTCCATAGCTCCTTTGGAGACTGAAGGGGACAGGGACACTCCCAGGCCCAGCCGGCAGCCTCCCGTGGCCCAGAATAGATTTGTCACTAGGTAGAGTGGCACTCGGAAGTTACGCGCCGCTCCGGTGCCTGGCCGTTTAAGTTGTCAACAATAAATTGGAATTTCATAGCTCATTATTTTCATAACTAAGAACCACAGTGGACAAAATGTCACTCTAATTAGAACTGCCTTTTAAGAAACAAGTTCAGTGCTAAAACAGTGTGACTGGGAATTTCTGAACTGGGCTGTTGCACCCACTGTTTGCTTGTGTTTTCTTTTTTTTTTTTCGTTTTTGGTCACTGAAGAATTTGATGGGTGCACAAGGGTCGACAGATTGTAGAGAGAGTGTGGTGTGCGGTGGCCATGGTTTTCAGAGGCTGCATGGCAAGGCAGGCAGAGTCCCTGGGGCTGGCAGAGATTCCCGTCATCTTGGGAAGGTGGCGGTCTGCCAGGAGTGTGGGCATTCAGTCCACAGAGCTGAAGGCTCCGGAGGGGCTTGAGAGACACAGCCTGGTGGCATGTGAGGCCCATTTAAATCCACCCAGAAAGCCTGGCTGTTGTCTTCTTTCACCAGAGCCTGTCTGGGAGGTTCAGGCCATTTGGAATTGGGTGGTATGTTACACAGTAATAAACACTCAGAGGATTTTAATCCGCAATACATGCTCTTTATGTTTTGCAAAGCTTTTTCTTCATCATTCTGCATTTCTGTTTTCACAACAGCCTTGCAAGGCAGGTGGGGCAAACATCCTCTTTTTGCTATACAAATGGACTAACTGAGGCCCAGAGAGGCTAAGAGAGTTAACCAAGGTCACACAGTGAGTTAGTGTCAGAGCCACTGACTGGCATCTACACCCCTTTACTCCTAAATTAATGCTCTTTGCACTGAACTACACTGTGTATTGGTGGCTGCCGTTCGTCTGTTGTGTGTGAGCCAAAGGGATGCATGACCGTTTTGCCGAGATGAAAAGGTGGTTATTTAGTCTGAACCCTCACTTGACACAGTTGCCAGCTAGGGTCTTCTGGAGTGTCAGGGTTGCCTTCTAAGTGCCTAGCCTATATGTCAGTCAAAAGGAAGACGGAAACCTCTCATGTCAAGAGCATAGCCCCCTGTGGTTGGCACTGCTGGGCGGGGGGGCGGGAATGGGTAGAGAGTCCTGGGTGCTGCCGACCCCAGCCATGCCAGTCGGGCATGTGCTGAGGGTGGCAGGCACTTCAGCCTGCTACACTTCAGAGCTGCTGCCTGAACAATGCAGTCCCATTCAGCTAACATACGTTGAGTATCCCGCACAGGGTTGTCTGTGTCTGTAACCCCTGCCCCAGGACAGTGCCTGTCCTAACAGGCACTCGGTGACTATTAATTTAGTGAGTGAATGAAAGATAAAAATGCACGTTAAAATTCCTGGCAAACAGTAAAGCTCTCTACAACTTCAAGGGATTATTATTGTTTAAGTTTTTACAACCAACGCAGCAGTTTGCTCTAGTGGCAGTAGCACTGGGTTCAGAGTCGGCTTTGACAGCTGGGGTTGCCCCTAACTTCCAGAAAGGAGTTGTGCAAGTCGGTTAGTCTTCTGATTATCCGTTTTTGTTTTTATAAAACCCTACTGGACTCTCAGGATTGGTGTAAGGATCAAGATAATTCAAGGAAGAGCTCAGTAAACTCTAAAGCATCGTCTCTAAATAAACGAGTTGTTACACTGATACTCACAAATGACTGAGTTGACCGGACTTACTGTTTTAAACGGGATGGAAAACAATGGCATGGTCCCATTTCAAATGGGACATCTGGTCAGCCTATGGACACCTTGAATTTCACCCAGTGAGACCAGGCTGACTGTGTGTACTGTTTGAAATGGGACAGTACCGTTGTTTTTTGTCCTGTTTAAAATGGTATGTACAGTCAGCATGACTTTCTTTTGTAAAATTGAAAAACTAATTGGAGACTGCAGAGATTGTGTGTGCCTTGATTTAGGTACTTCCCTAGACTTCCGTATTTCCTTAGCTATTTCTAAAAACCTGTTTGCAACTAATAACAAATTTTCAATGATTACAAAGAGAGAATAAGTTGAGATTTGCCTTATGGTCCCAATTTTACGACTCACTCTTCTCAATGAAAAAATAGAATTTCTACTTCTACATCATTGCTCCCAAGTTATTTCATTTGTTTCTAGAATACTCACTACCTTGGCCCTCAGCAGACTTACCCAGGCTGAGAATCTTAACATCTCTTTAAATGTAGCCAGTTGTTGTGGGTACCATTCCCACCTGTCCCACGAGGGGATCACCTCTTGCCCTTATCAATTATAAAGTCTTGTTAAGCTTGAAAATTACCAGTCGGTGCTAAAATGTCTTTTTGGCTGAAAAAGAAATTTCAACTGGAAGATAATCTTCTTTGTGAGAGGAAGTCAAAAATTACTCTAAATGTGAGAGAGACATCCCGTGAAGGCTCAGATTCGGAGAAGGAATGGAGCCATTTTTCCCCCGAAATGATCTTTCATGGCACTCTTCTCCCTGGTCTCGGTTTTACTGTAAAACCCTGACATCCTATTTGCGTTAACGAGGAAGAGCTGATAGCATGAAAATGTCCTTAGAAACAGCGATTCACCTCAGGGGAGGTCCCTGGAAGAGCTGCCGTGACTTGTGGTTGGTTTTTTTTGATCGCTTGGGTTTTGATTTATACATAACCCATATTCCACTTAATTCTGGAATCCAACACTCCCTTTCCTTTTACACTAGGGTTATTGTGTTTTTCTTATGGAAAAATGAGTTGCATTTTAGGGGACATTTTTACAGAAGATAGATGAAAGTGCTAGGGGGTGGAAGAGCTGGCAAATTAAAGGCACCAGCCAACCTGCTGGAGACACAGTAGCCCAGGAAGCTGTCCCATAGTCCTGGTTTGGCCAGTGAGTGTTGTGGGGCCCTGGGCAAGCCATTCAGCCTCTGGGGATCTCTGTTTTCTACCTGTAGATGGGGACCCATTCATTTATTCATTCACTGGTTTAAAACATTCATATGCTTTAGGACTATTGTGGTGATCAAATGGGAAAGCTGACTTGAACGTGTTCTGTGAACTGTAAAATGGTAGATAAATAGGAATGAATGAATGAATGAATGAATGAATAGCATCCTGACCAGCGCTCTCCAAAAGAAATATAATGGGAGCTACACATGAAATTTAACATTTTCTAGTAACACATTTAAAAAGGAAAAAGAAACAGACAGGTACAATTAATTTTAATTATATATCTTATTTAACCAAATATATAAAAGTTTCATTTCAACATATAACCAATATAAAAATTATTTATATATATATATATATTTTGTATTAAGTTTTGAAAATCTGGTGTGTATTTTATTTCAAAAGTGTAAAAGCCACATATGGCTAGTGGCTACTGTATTGGACAGCGCAGACCAGCTGGGTGTTTCCAGGACAGGGTGGCCTGTGATTTCATTACCAACCATCCATTTCGCTGGTTCCTCATGGCTAAGCTCCTTTCTCCTTGGTCCTAGGTATTATGAGACGGGGAGCATCAAGCCTGGGGTAATTGGAGGATCCAAACCAAAGGTTGCCACACCCAAAGTGGTGGAAAAAATCGCCGAGTATAAACGCCAAAATCCCACCATGTTTGCCTGGGAGATCAGGGACCGGCTGCTGGCAGAACGAGTGTGTGACAATGACACGGTGCCCAGCGTCAGTTCCATCAACAGGTGAGGGACTGCTGAGGGACTGCTGCCTGTAGGGGGCCAGGGATCTGGGTGGAGTGGGGGATCCTGGAGACTCTGCGCGTGCCTTTTCCGAAGAGCTAGTCTCTCCTCTCTCCAAGGCCCCTTAGGGGTTAGTCATCGAACCGGAGGGCTGCTCATAGGGCCAGGCGGGTCTTTTTATGGCCCTTCTCCTCTCTCCCAAGTGGGCAGGAGTTTAAGGCCCAGGCAGAGGAGGCCGTGCCAACACCCTGGCTTCTTGAGGGTCTTCTGCGTCCAAAGTGATCTCCATCTGGTGGTTCCAACGTGGGTCTGCGATCTCCAAGAGTGATGTCTGGGACTCTAAGATGCTGTGGAGTTAGAGAGTTGCCCTTTCCCCCCAGTAGCCCCACATCTCACCCATGGACAGAATGAACCAGAGAAATACCATGAGTGCCAGTCTTGGGATCTCCCTAGGAGCCACGGCAGCTCCTTTTTACTCTCCAGTCTGATCCAAGGTACATCTAACAGAGCTCTTGGAGCTTTAAAAATAGATTCCTGAAAAAAAGTTTCTTTGTTTTTTTGTTTTTGTTTGTTTGGTTTTTTTTTTTTGTTTGTTTTGTTTTTTGCTATATAGACACTTAAACCCACAGCTCCACTTAAACCCACAGAGTCAGGGATGAAGTTATGAGGTGAACAGAAATGATTGTTCTGTAAACTCCATGAAGAAAAGAGAAACCAGCAAACTGAAAAGGAGCAGTTCCCATTTCTTCAAGGTCGTGCCCTTCCTTTGTCAGTGTAGAGCCTATCTGGGCTAGGGAACCCTTCACCCCCACCAGAAAGAGTGGTCATACTAGAACATCTCTGTGATTCCCCTCTGGTCCTGACAGTCATTCCTTCTGTAGTGACTCAAATGCACAGAATCACTGTGTGAGCATAGGAGCAATCAATAAATGCCTCTATTTTTCATATGACGTGGCTGGATACTTTCCGGACAGCCCTCCTATGTGTGCTGATGTTTTGAGTCCTGCTGTGTCATAAACAATTGGCCTGTGTTTTGTTTTCTTGGTAAGCCTTGGCCCTGACATCATGCAAGGTGCCGATAGCGAGAGGGAAACCAGGCACACAGTCTCTAGTCTCTGTTCCGGGGCAGGGTGCTCTTTGTCCACGCTAGGATTCTTGCTAGGCTGACCAGAGGTACCATTGTAAATGAGACAGAAAACAGCAGTGCTGTCCTGTTTCAAATGATACATACGGTCAGCCTCCTGACACCTTGAATTTAGCCCAGTGAGACTAGTACCATCTGCAATGGGACAGTACTATTGTTTTCTGTCCCGTTTCAAACAGTTCACGTGGTCAGCTTAGTCTCACTGGACTAAATTCAAGGTGTCAGTAGGCTGACCAGACGTCCCAGTTGAAGCAGGACAGTACTGTTGTTTTCTGTCCTGTTTCAACTGGGACGTCTGGTCAGCCTCGTCTGTGGCAAACTAGACAGTGCAAGCCCTCAGGAAGGGGCAGTTGCTTCTCAGCTCCAGCTGAATGCTGCCAGGAATGGGGGCCCCGTGTTTGCCAGCTTTTTTCCATTCTTAAGGAGAAGGCAGAAACTAAGACTTGGTGTGGGTGTACACGTGTGTGCTTGTATATATGAAATCTCTATATTTTTAAACGATGGCAACTAATTTCAATGAAAAAATGCTTTGAATGACAAGCATAACTTATTTGCAGGGCTCCAGCTTATATCCTTTGCAACACAAAGATGAAAACTGTTTTGTGATGAATTTGAATGCAGTTTAGAAATAACTAGCACACCAAACCAGTGAGTGTGAACTTCATGAATTCCCCCCTGCCCCATTTATAGCAAAGAACTATATTGCCTATTTAAGCCAAAAAGTGAGTTATTCGAAAGAAGCATGTGAAGTAAACAGCGCACCACGATACAGAGGTGGAGAAAGTATGGATGGGGCACTGGATGGCGGCTGGGGGAGTTGCCAATCGGCTGATGCTTTGTGCCTGGAGCTGTGCTGTGGGGTGGTGGGGGTGGTGGTGGGGGTTGGGGGTGGAGGGCAACTCTGACTGCTGGTGGCTGGGGCCATGGCTAGCCTCATGGACCTCCTGGGAATGTCGTAGTTCATAACGGTGACTGGCTGGCTGTGCCTCTAAGGTGCTTTTACAGTTGTGGTCTCCTATAGCCCTCAAGGCCTAACTCTGTCCTCTGATAGGTATGGAAGCAAAGGGCCAGGTGGGGAATGCAGAGAAACAATAATTTTGAGATAGAGAAGGGAGTAGGGCCTGGGTCCCCTGATGGTAAGAAGAGGGTGAGTCTCTTTCTACCACTGCCCTGTAGGACTCTGCCAGTGACAGAACTGAGAACCTCTGAGAAGAGAGGCAAAGAGTAAAATAGTCATTTGCACCCCATTCCCGAGCCTTGCAGTCTGCATGCTTTGCTCCCTGTCTGTGGGCTTCCTCTATGATCCATGGCCATCTTCCGTGCTCCTCCGTGGGGGCTCTTCTGGGGCGCAGGCTCCGGCTCCTCACCACATTCTTCAGTGAGAGCTCTTTGGTGTCTTTAACCACTGACCCTGCAATGCAAATAAACCAAGTGTGGGACAATCTGCTGTTGTTGCGTTCTGACCCCACCCCCAGGAAGCCTGAACCAGCCCAGCATTGCTTTATTTTCTGTATGAAGGCAAATGTCCCGCTACATGCAAACAGAAGCAGCTCCCAAGTAACTGTCTTGCCGGTGTCATTGTGTACGAGGGTCCAAGCTCTCTTGCTCAGACCCTGTCTCCCTTGGAGGCAACTTCTCACTGTTCCCCTACTTCAAACAGCGAGGGAGGGTGCGGTGGCTGGGCTGGTAGCTATTCTTGCGAACACAAGGTCGTCTCCACTGTCCACCCCTGGAAGCGTGTGCCTCCCTGCTGTCTTCTGGAGTACCAGCCTGGGAAACCATGACTGACATAGGGTCAGGCAACACTGAACCAGTTCTGCTAGGCTTGTGGGAGATTTCCTAGGACAGAAACCATCATGTTGATGTGGATTCTTAAGGACAAATACGTGCTGGACACTGCACGACCTGCACGATGGAGTCTTAGAATCCACGTGGGGGTGACTGTCCCAGGCTGGCCCAAATGGTGGGCAAAATGGAGTTTTGCTTCTTTTATTCCAGTCCCATGGTTCTAAATCAGAGGCCAAGTGGCGGGGAACCTCGGGTGGCATTCCCCAGTTTAGAGAGGCAGTTCTATTAATACCAAGTGGTTGTTGTCATGGGAGAATATGGGGCCAGAATTGCCAGGTGCACTGATTTTTCAAGAGAAGGTAGAAATCTATGGGTTTATGCAGAGCTCCTAACTTACAAATATTGGCAACTAATTCAAATTAATATATTGTGCAGGCCAAACAAAACTTGCCCAATGATGGATGTGGCCTGAGGATGACTGTGCGTAAAGTCTGCTCCTAATCCTAACTTGGGCAGCTAGCCTTCTGAGAGTGTTTCCCCACTCCTTCTTGCTTCTCCACGTCTGTCATAGGCCTGGGTGTCACCTGTGGGCCCTCTCCCAGCACAGCCCAGTGGACCCTTGGTTTTTGGATTCTTAACACAGCTGATGGCCCAAGATTTTTACTTACTGAACTAATGGCAGTTTGATCAGTGCAATAGATGTGGATATTTCTTCAGCCCTATCTCCCCACCCATTTTCTTTTTTAAGGCATCATGATTTTGTCTTTTAATGTCATTTTATGTGTGGGTGGTGGGGATGGTGGGGATGAGAAGACCTTACCTTTCAAAAGCGTGGGAGTGATACTGAAATACTATTCTTTCAAATGCCCGTAATAACTAAAGTTCCATAGGCATTTAATCCTCAGACTTTAAATTGATTTTGAACCCAAATAGGCTTTATGCTTCATATAGCAAGTATCAGCAGAGGAATCACTTCCTTTGAATGTGACTCAAAGAAAAGTGCTCAGGCATGGGCACTGACTTGCTGTGTGACCCTGGGCAAGTCACTCAAGCGTGCTGGGTTTTAGTTTCATCACTCACAGGAACTGGTTGATTGCTGAGCTCCCTTCTCTGTTGGGCCATCTAGGATGTCCATATGGCACCCAGCGTCCTGCTCATGCTCAGCAAAGTAAAGGCTGTGCATTTCAGTGAAAACTGCCAATCAGCTCTGACTGCCTCTTATTTAGAAAAGGTCCTGAGTGTGGCTTTTATTGTGACGAGTCTTGATGTTGCTTGGTATTTTTTAATTTTTTAACAATTGCTAGAATCCAGTCAGTCTTGTCCTTCCCACTATTATTTCTTCTCAGTGGAAGATGATGCTCTTTGTTCTTTCCTTGGCAACCACTGCAAGCAGATGGAGAAAATCTCTATCACTGGGGACGGCTTTGGAGGGTTCCCCAATACTTGGGTCTCACCCATAGAGGACAGCCTCGTTGCAGCCTTAAAACTGTGTTTAGGGTGGCTACTTTCTGCTTCCCAGCTCCCAAGGGGGTCCCACGTGTTTTTAAGGCATATGTGGAAAATATGAACTCCCATGGATACCAAAATCCTAAATGCTTAGTTCTTTTATATAAAATGGCATAGATCAATGCATATAGTCGGCTCTCCACATCTGAGGATTCCCAACCTTGGATGTAAAGTTCTGCCTTCGCTATATAGTTGGCTGAATCTGTGGATGTGAAACCGGGGGATACCGAGAGTCAACTGCATATTTATTGAAAAAAATCTGCATATAAGTGGACACATGCAGTTCAAATGTGTGTTGTTGAAGGGTCAACTGTACATTGAAATGTACTTTTAGGTGTCTTCTTTAAAATTGTCCAAATAGTCTACAATGAGCACAAAATACTTTTATGATTAGGAAACACTCTAATAATGTTCTTTTACAGGATAGTAGTCGGAGGTTGAATAGAACTTTTCCAAAGAAGCTGAACATTTTATTACCACCCACCCTTTTCCCAAATGCCAGGGAAGGAATTTTTTTACAGACGCCAAAGGAACTTTTGGCCTAGCCTTAGTCAATGCCCCGGCTTAGGGTCTCACGGAGGCCCCATGCGTTGTCCCAGCTGGAAATGTACAAAGTCAGCTTCCTAGAAACCAAGAGTCTGCAGAAGGACAAGAGAGCTGCCAGGTGGCAAAGGGAAGGCAGCATCGCTATTGCCCCATTTATACACTGGGCGCTTCCATGAGATTTTGTGTGTGCGTGTGTGTGAAAAGCATTCGTTTACTTAAAGGAAGCAAAGAGTGCTCCATTCCAACTTGCTCATCGTATTGAGGCCCACAATGGAAGGGACTTGTCCAGGGTCACAGTGAGGTTCCTATTAGAACTGAAGCAAGGTCTCTGGAACAACAGGCCAGGACACCCCGGCTCCCCTCCCTGCCAAGCTTTTCCTCTTAGCGAAGCCAAGCCAAGCTTCTCCCGGCAGCACTCAAACCCTTTCTAGTTTCAGAGCAACTCAGACACCCTCTCCCTCGGTGATTTCTGATGGGTGGGGGTGTTGCTCCTGCTGTGTCTCTCTAAGGCAGAGAACCCAGAGTGTGAGGGCTGTCAGGGGACAGAGAGGTCACCTGGACCAGTCCTTTCATTCCACAGACGAGGGACTGAGGCCACTCGGTGAGTTTACAGAGCTGGAGCTGCTCCCGAGAAAGGAATGCCTTCATAACACTAACACGTCCTTCTTTTCTACACAAGGGGCACGTGAGGCCCAGAGAGGGGTGCAAGTTACCCAAAGACACCCAGGAAGGTAGGGGCTGAGTTGGGACTAGTCCATCACTCTTCCATACCCCTAACTTCCAATCTTAGGTTCAGGATCTCCCCACCCCTCTGCCCTGGCTTGACCTCTGACCCAGCTTGATATGGGTTTTCCGATTGTCGGTGCACAGATAGTTGAGATCTCCTGTCCATCGTGGTAAATAGCCATTTCTTTTCCCTTCACTGTCCACAGGATCATCCGGACAAAAGTACAACAGCCACCCAACCAGCCGGTCCCAGCTTCCAGTCATAGCATAGGTAAGAACTTAAAATTTTTTTTTAAATCTAATGGGCTCCAAATATTCTAAAGAACTTTTAATCATTCTTATGGACAGATAATTCTGCATAAAACACTTCGGCACACGTACTAATGCGCCTTCTTTGTCATTCTCCAAGGGCTGAACCCAGTAAATGAATTTTATAAATACTGCTAAAAGGTTTTGAATTTTACTGATTATTATGATAAATAGCTTTCAGCATGAGACAGAAAATTGAAATCTAAGCCAAAAAAAAAAAAATCCACTAATGGGGGTCTATAGAATGTCAGATAATTAAAGTAATAAATCAAGAAAGGGGTACTTATTCATAACATTTTCTGCATCATTAGTCAGTAAGTAGTTTTGAATGTGTTTTTTTCTTCTATCAACCAGCCCTTCTACAATTCTTTGTGCACTTGCAGTCTTGAGTGAAGATGTGGCAAAACTTCCCAAACTTTTTCTCTTTTCGATTTCACGTACTCTGTGAACTGTCAAGGGCTGCCAGCGGCGCTTCGGACGCTCAGGGGGAAGGCTGGGAGTGACCGTGACTCATAAGAATGCGAGTCTTATTTCCCTACTAGTTGACCTTGGAACAATGTGGCAGTTAGGGGTGGTGACCCCTGCTCTCACAGTAGAAAATCTGAGTATAAATATAACTTTTGACTCCCCCTAAACTTCTGAGTCCCTCAGTATCCTCAGGGGATTGGTCCTAGGACCCCACCACAGATACCAAAACCTGCCGATGCTCAAGTCCCTTGTCTAAAACGGTGCAGAACAATGCAGTCGGCCTTCTGCCTCAGCAGGCTCCCAGCCACAGATCGAAAATACCATAAATACTGTTTTTGATCCATGTTTAGTTGGTTGGTTGAATCTGTGGATGCAAAACCAGGGGCTGCAGAGCGCTGTCTGTTTATTTATTGAAAAAAAGCAGTGTATAAGTGGACCTATGCAGTTCAAACCTGTGCCACGACAGGTGAGCTGTACTCAAAGAGTTCAGAAGTTCCCGTGCCTTCCCTTCTCTGCCAAGATTGTGAGACGAAAATGACAAGTGTCTATTTAAGGGATATTATTTCTCTACTTGGATAAAGGCAGCCCCTCTGATTAGCTCTGGGAAAGTTATTGTCCTGTAAGAAAGTGGGCCACCATTCAGCCAGCCTCTGGCAGTTCTGGTTGCTAGTGTCCCTGTCGATTCCACTTCGTCGTGCCTCAGTACCGTTTCCACACCTTTGTTACTCCTTAAAATGAAAACTTGAACTCCTCGTGGTGCTGGGGGACAGGCAGACACCTGTCTTACAGTTCCAGCTCTGCCATGAACTCACCCAGTAAACTGTATAAGTCCTTTTACTTCTCAGAGCCTCAGTTTCCCCTTTCGTAGACCAAAGGGCCCAAACCAGGTGCTCTCTGAGGTCTCTGGTCCTCCATGGTTGCCTCTTTGGATGAAGGTAAGACAGAGTTCCTTCCTGCCATACAACCATTCTTCATGTAGTAATCCACTCTAAAAGTGTTTGCTAAGCTCCCGCTATGCAAGACTTTGGCATTGGAGACTAATATTTTAATTAGGAGGCAGGACAAAATCTCCATCGTCAAGGGCTTCTCAGTCTAATGGGGGACTGTAACAAAGAGAAGTTTGCAAAACACTGAGATAAAGCTCAGGAAGAAAGTACAGAGAGCTGAGGGGGCTGAAGGGAGGGCACCATCAGCTCTGCTGAGCTGGGCCAAGAGGTTGAAGAAGGCTCCTGGGGAAATGTTTGTGGCTGAGATTTCACTGGCAGCCTTTTCACTCTTTCAGGTCACTTAGCAATGAATATCAAACTGAGAGTAACTGATAATATTCTTTCAGTTGGGTTAGAGGAATAATTCTACTTGTAGGTCAGCAGAATGCTTTGTTTTGTGTTGAAAATTGTTATAAAAACTGTATCTTAAATGTATGCAGACCCTTTTAGTTTACAAACTTAATGAGGAATGAGGAAAGAGGAAAGGGAGGCTTAGAGAGATTAAATAACTAGCCCAAGGTCACATTGCCAGGAAGAGGTAGAGCCAGAATTGGAACTGGGGTCTTTTGAGTCCAGTGCAATCACAAAACGCTGAAACAACGCTCACCGGCTCTGTCAGCAGCATGGTGAGCCTCAGTCATGTGTGGTTGTGAAGTACCAAAAGGCTTGTGATCTTCCTTCTTCTTCTGTTTTGCACCTTAAGACAGAAAAGGTTGTGAGATTTGCATAAATCTATTTTGAGGAGCTTTTTCTGGTGAAGGAAAAGAGAAGTTAACGATTTCTACTTCTGTGTCTCATAAGGAAGATCTAAAATCAAACTCAAACACGAGAAGAAAAGCCCTGTTCTCTCTAGGTCTGGAGGAGCAAGAGCTCCAAGGGTGTGCTCCAAGGAAGCCACAAGCAGCTTCTCACACAGTCACCACCATTTCTAGTCATTTCCTTCATGTTCGAGTCAAAGGCGGGTCCACCCGCCCTGGGAAGTGTGCCTGCGATTGGTTTGTAGGTTTTAATGAACCAAGAAAGAATTCCTACAGCTCAGAAATGGAAATTCAGCTGTACAGCTTGAAAGGACCCTGATGGCTGACTGACTGACTGGTCTCTCCTGTGGACTCTGGGGCTGGGAGTTAATGTGAAACATGCACCAAACCTCCCTTCTCCCTTCTTATCCTTAGGTGCTCAGAGACCCGGCTTTAGTCACAAAGTCACAAGTCTCTGCCCACATTTTTGGGCTGGGGAAATCTAGACTTTAAGTCAGGTGACCGGAGGCCGAGTCCTGGTGCTAGGGCTTATTGGCTCCATGACTTTGAGCAAATCACTTCCCCTTTGTGAAGCCTCAGTTTCTTGATTTGACAAATGGGGATAAACACTAGCACTCCAGGTCATTGCAAGCATGAAATGAAAAGCACTGCATTCATGTGCTTTTCATTATTAAGTAGGGAGGAGCACATTCCTATAGGGGTTAATACTAGTTTCCTGCTTCCAGTCCCCACTCTGCCTCTTATTAGCTGTGTGATCTTGGGCAAGTCACTTACCTTCTCTGAGCCTTGGTTCCTTTATCTTTCCAATGGCCTAGCTTAGAAGCTTGTTCTCAGAATTAAATGAGATCATGCCTCAATGCCTGTCACAGAGTAAGTTCTCATTATATATCAATATGATTACATATTACACATTACACATAGTACTATATCAGTATTATGTAATTAATATTAAAGTCCAGGTAAAGTGGAAGGACAAAAGACAGCGAGGAACTGTAGAAAGGGGACACTGCGTCTGCAGTTTGGCCGGCTTTGGGGGTGCAGGTACTGACGTCTGCGCAGGTGGTCGGGCATGGAAGCAGCGGGTGGACCCGCCTCATGAGTAGGTCTGGGTCTGAGCACTGGCTGGTGGCTCCCCAGCTCCCGTCTTTCTCTTGCCCATCCCCCTGCTTCCTGCGCCCTGGGACAGGCGGGGGTTTGAGCAGGCTTCCTTCTTACACTGTCCCTTGTCCTTTTTTCTGCACCTTCAGCCCTCCCCGCCGCCCACCCTCCCCTGCCCTCCCCCAGCCCGGCGGCAGCGGAGAGAACTCGGGCGAATGGCCGGAGGGCGGCCCTCCTCTCCCAGCTGGGGCCGCAGCCCTCACCCTCCTCCCTGCCCCCTCGGCAGTCACATCCAGCCCAGAGCCGGGTGAGCGCCACCCCACAGCCCTTCTGCGGGGCCCTGACCACCCCTCTCCCTCCGTGCAGTGTCCACGGGCTCCGTGACGCAGGTGTCGTCGGTGAGCACGGACTCGGCTGGCTCCTCGTACTCCATCAGCGGCATCCTGGGCATCACGTCCCCCAGCGCCGACACCAACAAGCGCAAGAGAGACGAAGGTAAGAGGTGCCGGCGCAGCCCTGGCCGGGACGCGGTGGAAGCGAAGATGCCCGCGGAGCACCCCCTTGCAGAGCGCCGGAGCACCCCGGCCCGGGCCCGCCCCTTCCCGGGACACGGGCGGACAGGGAGCCGGCTGCACGGGCCCCTGGAGGTGGGCCTGGCGGAGCCCTGCGGTTTGAGTTTGGTGGCCTTGAAGCCCTTCCGCGTATGCGCATGTGCTGCCTGAGGGCAGGGCATGGAGGGTGTGAGCACAACCCCGGCGCCCGCCCCGACGTGGGGAGCCCTGGAGAGCAGGGAGAGAGGCACAGACCTAGGGCCGGTTCTCTCTCAGGGGGTGAGGATAGTGGGGGGCTGAGTAAGTTAATAATCATCTCATCTCTGTCCTGGGGCTCAGAAGGAAGGAACGCAGCGGTGCCCTAGAGATGACAACGATGACAATTTCCCCATTGGTTCTTCTCAGCTCCTCAGTGGTGCCAGCGGGGCTTCCAGAGCTTGCTGCCCACCCCCACCCCCCATCCCGGACACCAGCCCACCCTAACCTGGCTTGCCTTTCCCCTGGATGGGCTGCCAGCACTGCTGACAGTAATGGGCTTGAAAGGAGAAGGGCCCCCCTGGGAGTCTGTAAAACCTTAGTCAGGAAAGAAGGAAAAAAGAAAGAAAGAAAGAAAGAAAAAAAAATCAGGCTGTGGTCCAGGGCCTGAGAGCAGCGTGACGGAAATCTTGATTCAATTATTCCGTGCCTGGGCACAATCCCCTTTCTCCGCTCCCTGTCAGGGATGGGTGTTCTGGTGAGCGCATGCCTAAGTGCTTAAGATCTGTAACCAGAAAATTGAGTCAGCGCAGCAGTGGATTGGCCTGTGGTCTGCGTGTCCCAGGCATTCCAGAAGCTGGGCCTGTGGCCTCTGTTTGGAGCTGTGGGCCTGTGGGGGTGATCCACGGCTTTGGAGACCTGCCCCACCCCTTTCCTCTGCTCCTGACACCGAGAGCAGCTGTCAGAAGTCTTTCACTCAGTGGGTGGCTGTGCTGTGTTACTGCAGGAGGCAGTGGGCCAACCATCTCTGTTGGTTTATGGGGTTGAAGGTGTCATCTTTTCTCCTCTTGTCACCTGCACTGGAAGCAGATGTGCCCGAGATGGGGCCCAGCTGTGTTTGATCATGGTGGAGGGGCTGGTTGTGCGTGGCTGCCTCAGAGGCTGAGGGGACCCGGCAGAGATTTTTGGAGGAAGAAAAAAGAATCTAGTTTGATGTTTACCATCAGACAGGTCCTGATGGGTGGGACTGTTTTACTGTGTTTGCGGAGTGCCGTATTGGCATTTACGCTGATCCACAGTCACTGCTTAGCCTCTCAAACTGCTTTAAAAGGTGTAGAAGCATCAGAATGTGGGTGTTGTTAGTTTAGACTGCTGCTCTGTGTTGGTCGGATCATTCTGGAAGACTGTGGCCCATTTGGAGTATTGACCTTTAAGAGGGAACATGACAAATTGGGACGTGTCCAGGTGCATGAACCTGGATGGAGAGGGACCTGGAGAACACCTCAAGGCTCTAGGTGTGCTTTTGTGCAAAGGTGAGAAGACTGAGCAGGCCCGGATGGTTTCTTTCAAGTGTTTGGAGGGCTAACATGGAAGGCAAGAGGAATGAGACTTCGCTGTGTGGCCTCAAAGGCCCATGCCTGGCAGATGCAGAGGAGATTTCAGCTCAGTATAAAACAAAACTTTTGTAAATATGAGTGGTCTAGGGCAAAAAAGGGGCTGCCTTGGGTGGTAGTGAGTGCCCTGTCACTAGGGCTACGTAAGTAGAGCCTAGGTGGCCACCTGCTGGGCTGCCGTACCACAGTATTAGGAATCAGATGTAGGATTGGGTGATATTTGAAATCCTCTCAGTTTTGAAATTTATGATTGAGCCCTGAAGCCCAGAAAGACTTGGGAGGTGATCCAGGCCATGGTCTGGGGGCTCGGAGAGAGTGATTTGATGGTCTTGGAAGCTTATAGGACTGGGAAAAGTGGGAGACCCAAGCAGCAACCAGAGCCCCCCTCTGCGCTGCATCACGGAGAATGCTGAGCAGAGAGGCAGGACGGAGGTGCCTTGCTCACCTCTGCAAACCGTAGGAAGGAGTACTGCCGGGGGCTTCCTACTGACCTTTCCCTACCTCCCTCCATAACTCCCTGGATGCTTGCATTGGCTTCGTGGAGAGTTGAAGAGGTAGAGATTGCCACCCCCATTTTGTAGGGAATGAAACTCAGGCCCCAGGGAGTTCCTGGACATTGGCAAAGCTGCACAGCTGCTGTGCCCTGGTGGGCTGGGAGGAGCCGGTGAGCCCTTGGAGACCTCGGTCCCCTGGTATTGTCTGGCCACCTGCCACCCCTCAGCCCCTGAAGAGAGATGCTTTGGAGGTGGAGCAGCTTTGAGCTGGACAGACCCTGGGGACAGTGTAGGGAAGAGTTTCTAGCAGAAGGCCGTGGTCACCAGGCTGCTGCTGAGAGTGTAGTGAGAAAGTAAAAACCAGGCACTGGGGAAACACAGGGGGATTGCCGGGTGCACTGGAGAGCTGGCCCACTGGGACTGCAGACCATGGCACCGTTTTTCTTGGGACACCTCAGCAGCCTAAGGGAAGGGCCATGGGGCAAGAGAGGCATTAGTGGGCCAAGAGGAAGACTGCTGAGGGCCCTTACCCCTATTTCTCAGATGAGGTGATGGGGGCTGTGCAAGGGGTAGTCGCATGCTCAGCTCTGCTTCACAGTAGTCTACACCTTGGACTTGGAGTTTGGCCTGTGGGCATTTCCTGGTGCCACTCTTCTGCCCAGGCATCAGGACAGGAGGAGTGGGTGGTAACAGAGTCCAGTCACAAAGGGCCTCCCCTCTAGAGCTTGCAGGTTGATGGGCAAGACTGGCAAGCCCCAAGTCCCTTCACTGGGCAGTGTGTGAGGTGAAGTGTGATGAGGGATGACATCAGAGGGGAGAGGAAGGCAGGGAGGGGCCGATTTGACCAAAAGGATCTGGGAACACCCCTTACAGGAAGTGGCACTTTATTGAGCGAGAAATATTTTTTACTGCTTCTGTTGTTATATTTAAATTAAAATCAACTAAAATTAGAAATTTGGTCCCTCAGTTGCACTAGCCACATTTTCAGTCCTCAGTAGCTGCATGTGGCTAGTGGCTACTGTATTGGATAACATGGCTTGAATGCAAGTATTTGGCACAGAGTAGATGCTCAATAAATACCCCTTGGTGGACTGGATCCGTCACATGCCTATAGAGGGTGCACAACCAGTGAGGAGGGTCTCAACTAGGAGCGCTTCTGTTTGATATTTTGGGCTTCCACAGAACGTGCTCTTTGTGTAAAGAGTTCTGTAGCAAAAGCAAGCGAGTTAGAACACTGTTAGACCACTGGATTGCCAAGTGCCCTTTTAGTCTAGAAATTCTGGGATTCTCCCCAGGATGTTTGTCTCCAAGACAAACCTTGGGGATGTGGCCATTACATCCAAATCTCAGATGAACTGTTCTGTGGCTGAGGCAGCAGGTAAGGTCCCTGGAGCCTCTGAGGGCAGAGGTGGGGTAAGTTAGAGGAAGCTACAGGGAGGCAGAGTGTGGCTCAGTGCAAGGAACAGCTTTCAGGCAACGACCAGTCTGAGCCAATGATGGAAGCATTTGCTTGCAAAGGTAGTGAGCTTCCCATCATTGGAGGTATGAGCAGGGGCTGGACAAAGGAGAGGAGGAAAAACCAAAGAAGGCATTCTGGATTGCTCTCCGTGACTTCTGAGGGCTGTTATGATCTGGGTAGCTCATGCTTCAGTAACTGCCCTGTGTCTGGAAGTGGTTCTGCCTCCTTGTTTTTCCCTTGTGCCACCTGACCCTGAGTCTGTGTTCACATGGACTTGCCTGGGCAGGGGCCACATTGTCATAGGGGTATTTTTATTCCCGGCCCAGCCCCTTGGCACAGGGCCGGAGCACAGAGATGCTCTGGAGGCTTGCGGATGGCACCCAGAGTCAGGTTAGGATGCCACCCAGGCGTGGCTCGTAGCCTCTTGTCTCTTAGTTGGGACGAGCTGGGAGCTTTTAGGCAGAAGGCCGTGGGGTTGGCCTCAGGGATCCCGCTGGCCTAGGGGGACAGAGGTTGAGGCGTGCCTCCCTTCTGGGAAGGCCCAGAGGAGGTGGTGGCGGGGCTGGACTTGGCAGATCGAGCAGGCAGGGCTGTGAATAGCGGCTATGGGTGAAAGGGCAGCCCCAGACCCTCTGTTCCTTCAGGGCCTTTGATCTCTGGTGGGGCCTCCTTCCGCCTGTCTCCAGGGCCCCCATTCAGATCCCCTCGACCTCCCCCTCCCCTTTCCCCCCCAGAGTTTGAAAGGCCCTGAGCACACCAAGGTCAGCCGAGTGCGAATCCCTTTCACTAGCTCAGAAAGCCGCCCAATCCAGCACCAGTGTGAACTCTGGGGACCAGAAGCTTCTCTTTAGGTCGTGGAGGATTCATTGCAAGTGGAATTTCCGGCCTTCTGGGCCCCGGACTGCCGTCTGCCTGAAGCGGCACCGGAAGAGCAGCCCAACCCCAGAGGTGGCCTGTCCTTTACAAGAGATACCAAGTCCTTATGGGGAGGTTTGGGGGGCATTTAGCAGGGGCGCCTGTCATGACTGCCCATCCCTCTTTTGGGGGATATCTGTCTTCTCTCTGTCTCTTCTGATCTCTTTTGTTTGTGGGGTACAGCTCATCCAGTGTTAATCTGCTTCCGTTTATGTCCTGTTTATTGAGACTTCTCTGCGTCTGTTTCTTTCTCCTGGTGTATCTTTCACTCTTTTTCTGGGATTCACTTCTCTCTCTCTCTCTCTCTCTCTCTCACACACACACACACACACAGTCACTCACTCTTTTCTTCTTGGATTTGCTCTCTGCTCTCTCTTACCGACTCCCCTCTCTCCTCCCCTTCCAGGCCGGGAGCTCCGCCCCAGCCCTGCCCCGGGCACCTCTGTGGGAAGCATCTTGGGGAGGGAAAGGGTTTCCGAAGCTCAGGGGCCACTCGGCCCAGGGCCCTTCCGCCCGGGCAGGCCTGGCCTTCCTTTCTTCCTCGGGACCCTCTATGCTGGACGCTGCTCTCGGGCTCTGCACAGTAGGCGAAAGGCTGGAGTAGAAAAGTGCAGGGACCCCCCTCCCCTCCCAGGAGGGAATGGGATGTGGGGGAAAGCACGGGGTTCCTGAGCCAGGAGTTGCAGGCAGCCCTTGTGGCCCCAAGATTCTACAGACCTCTGATCTCTGGGGAGCCCCAAACAAGGTGCTGTTGTAGAAGTATTGAGGCACGACACAGGCTCCGAGGCCAGGGGTGAACTTGTTTGAGGACTTTCTGTGGTGAAATCTTTGGCAAGTGACTTAATCTCTCTGAGTCTCCATTTTGTTATCCGGAGAACAGAGGTGGCACAAGTTTTAGAGGTTACTGTGAGGATAAAATAAAGTCACACCAGCGAGGGGTTTAGCCCCAGGTCCTGGAGGTAGTGAGACCTTAATAAATGGCCACCGAGGGGGACTGGGGTCTGAGGCCAGTCACAGGCCAAGGGCAAGCAAGGCTCCAGGCTCAGTTCTGTTTGGCAGCTGAAAACTAGCTGATCTGTCCACTCGCAGCTTCCCGTTTTAACCGTCTGCTGCCGTGGGCGTCAGGACTGAACAACAGCGCCCCCAGGTGTCGGCCACGAAACGAAGGGCCACTCATTTTCCTTTCTTCAGGACCCTGGTCTCTCAGCCCCCTTGATGGAAGGAAAAAAAAGGGTTCAGTCTCAGTTTCCCATGAGGAGAGGTGCTGGGTACACAAGGCAGTGGGGGCCTCCAGGATGGAGGGCAGAAGGCAGAGCGTCTGGGCCTGGGAGTTGGGGTCACCAGCTTGGACCTCCAGGCTCCCCTGTCAGAGCTGGAAGGACCTTGGAGACCATCTAGGACACCTCTCCCCAGTCATTATTCAGATGGGAAATCAGGCTTGGAAGAGAGAAAGGGTCTGACCAGGTCACCAGTAAAAACCCAGACACAGTGGAAGGAGAGAATAGACCCCTCAGAACATCCTCGGTACCCTACGGCCATGTGATGCGACAAATCTTCATTTCTTCTCTCCCCTCATTTCTTCCATTCTCCTAGGTCTGTCTATCTTCTCACTGTTGAAAGCCACCAAGGACCCGGACCCTGACCTGACCCTGAGGGTGGTGGTGGTGGAGCTGACCCACTAATCTCCCAGGGTTAACGTCAGCTCTTGACAATGAGCCTGACCTTCTCACCCTGGCCTCCCATCCCTCCTCCTTATCCTTCTGTGCTTCCTGACCCTGTGCATTCTCTGAGCTTTCCTGTCTCTGGGACATTATCTGTGCTGCACTCTTTACTGAAATGCTGTCCTTGAGGCTGGTCTGTTGACCTGGCCAGGTTTCCAGAAGCTAGCCCACTCCCCGGGGAGATTGTCAGTGCTGGGCCAGGGGTCCTTCACAGCTGGCCAAGGCCCTCGATTCACCAGGGGCTAGCATGGCGCTTTGCAGAGAGGGAAGTGATCACCACTCTGTCTTGATCTCTCCTGGGGTTTCACCAGGGCAGGCCCCCCATCTCCTTGGTTCTACATAAAGTGTCCCCTGGATGTACCCTGAGATTGGCCATGCAGGTCCATGGACCTGCCTCCAGGGACAGGGACCAGGACCAAGGGTCTTGCTGGGAGGGCATCACTTAGAAGCCAGGTGGCAATTGCCAACCTGGAAGTCATGATTTCCTTGGCTTGCCCTGTGTGTAAAGCGACTTTGAGTTAGATATCAACATTTACAAATCAGGAAATCTCACACTATGGATGCCTGGCTTTTCTTGGGAAAAAGAAATCAGATCTGGCAACACTGGGTGGGCTTCTGTACATGGCAACAATCATCTGGGGCTGCCAGGACTTTTGGGGGGCTGCAGGGGGCTGCCGGAAGCTGCTGGGGAGCTACCGGGGCTGCGGGGGCTGCCGGGGCTACCGGGGCTGTTGGGGGCTGTTGGGGTCACAGTCTTCAGGCTGCTCCCTGCTCAGCTTGCTCACAGCATTGTTGCTCTCTTTTTCTTTACCCCAATGCCTTTGAGCTTCTGGAGTTTTCATGTGGACTTTGAAGCATATTGGTTAAGTCCAGTTTGTGGCAGCTGAGGCCTATGGGAAGCAGGCCCCTGAGCTGATGGAGCCGTGGAGGTGGGGGTGGGGAGGGAGGTCAGGGAAGTAGGCAGTCGGGCTCTCAGCAGTGGGTGGGGGAGGAGAGGCACTAGGGCAGGGTCAAGGGGCCACATCTCTTGGCAGCCCAGAATGGTGAGATTGAGGTCATTCAGTCCACACCCGTCAGACAGGGTTGTCCAGGCACAGTGGACACGGGCTTGCCCAGGGAATACAGGGGGTGGTTCATGGCAGGGATGGTAAGGACCAGGTTTCTATCTCCCAGCTTGGCCGGCCACTCTCCTGCCCTTCCAGCCTTGCAGTCCCTGGCCCTGCATCTGCGCCCTGGACAGACAGGTTTCAGAGGCTTTCTTGGTAAAGTGGAGGACCCGAGGCCAGGTGGTCAATTGAAGGGGCTCCTTGGGCCTTTCCCGAGTGCCAAGGGCCTGTCCCTTGGCTGGTGGGTCAGGTTTCAGTTCCTCCTGGTGTCCGGGTCCCTAAGTTTCACTTTTATTCACTGAGTGAGAGCCTTCGTGAGAGCCAGCACCACTGAACACCCCCTTCATTCTAACCCCGCCTGTTGGCCCACCTGCTTGGCCCAGGGCCCCTCCTCCCCTCCTGTACCAGCTCCTTTTCCCATGGGGCTGTGCACTGGTGTCCGGAGATCCCCCGGGGGATGTGAAGGGCAGGGTGGCATGGTGTGAGGGTCTCAGTTCAGAAATTGGTTCTGGGGTTGTCCAGAACAAGAATTGTGGGGGCAGCTGAGGGGATAGAGTCTCAGCTGCGTGGTCAGACCCCTGCCAGGGCAGGGTGAAATGGCGTGGCTCTCTTCCCACTCCGAATGCCCTGCTGCCTTGTGGGCCACGGGGTCCCATGGTCCTTCTCTCTGGCTTTGGAATATGGTTCCATGCTTGGCCGTGGAATCTGAGGTTCAGGGACTTGGCGGTACTCCAAAGTACTAGAGGCTTATGAGGCTGGGGAAGGAGCCTGGGAGGAAGGAGCCAGGGGCCCTGGGTTTGTTCCTGACCCTGTGGCTGACTTGCTGGTGACCTCTTCTCTCTGGGCCTCAGTTTTCTCATCTATCATCTGGGATCAAGGAATTCCTCAGTTTCCCCTGGTCCAATATCAAGTCCTCTTGGCATTATTTTAGGCCAGTGGTTTTCAAACCTCTTTAAACTCTTAAAAATGATAAAGGACCCCAAGAAGCACTTTAGTTTATGTGGGCTAATGAAAAATTTAAATATGCATTAATTCATTAAAAAATAACAGTAACAAGTAATATAAAAATATTTTTGAAATAAAAAAAGAACTCTGTTTTCCCAACCAAAAATTTCCAGTGGTATTGCTTTATGATTTTACAAATCTCTTTAGTGTCCGACTGAATAAAAAGACAGCTGGATTCTCATATCTGCTTCTGCATCCAATCTGTTGCAATATTATGCATGCTAGAGCCTCTGGGAAACCCCACTGTATTCCTGTGAAGGAGAGAGAGTGAAAAAGGCCAAGAACATCTTGGTATTACTATGAAAATAACTTTGACCTCACAGAAAGGGTCTTGGGAGGGCCCAGGGGTCCCTACACTAGATCTTGAGAACCTCTCCAAGCTACTGCAAATTCTGAGCTTGCTTGCTTACCACTCATACAGATAGGGAGCAGTCAAGTGGTTTTGGTTTTTTAAAAAGGTGCCATCAGTTTCTCTGAAGGCAGTGGGAGCCATGGGAGGTCTTTGAGCTGGGGAGGGAGTAACAAGACACGTTGAGCTTGGCTTCTAGCAGACTGGGGTATGCAGTGCTTCTTGCTCCTGTCCCAAGCTTGAGCTCCCACAAGAAAGGCACAGCTGCTGAGGTTCCTTTCGCTGCCAGTGGGGTATCTGCAGGGTTTGGGGTTTGATCTTCTCCCAGCAGGCTCACTGTGGGGCCAACAGCATCCACCTGGCACTCCTGAGGAGTGGGTGTTTGGGACCCACCCACATCTCCCCTTCCCAGTTTAGCTCTGCACTAGCCTGCAGTCCCTTGAGGCCCCACCCTGGGCATAGTTTTGGTGGGGGGAAAACGACAACAGCAAATGATATTGATTAGGAATGAAACAAAATAAAGTGAAATAAAGAAGTAGGTTTGGTATTTATCTTGACTCCCGGCATTTGAGGAAAAGCAGGTCTGAAAGGCAGTTGAGAAAGGGGAAATTTGTGTTCTGATTTCATAGTGGCTTCTGGCTTTTTGTGGAATGCCAGTGGTTTGTCACTCGTGTGTGTGTGTGTGTGTGTGTGTGTGTGTGTGTGTGTGTGAGAGAGAGAGAGAGAGAGAGAGAGAGAGAGATTTCATTTTAAATGTCCAGTTTTAATATCCATTGGTATTAAGTTTACTGTTGGCGTTAGTTCATCCTTGGTCTAACGGACTAAAACGGAGGAGAGGGAGTAAAAGAGAATGTCCTAAAGTAACCTGAGAAGCATTGCGAGAGGGCGGGTAAAAGGCGCTAGAGAAGGTATGTGTGAGAAAGAGGTTGCTTGTAGTGAGACGATCTGAGCTATAGGAGGAAACAGGCATGGCTAGGGAGAGGAGGATGAGAAGGGACCAGGGGGTCAGACACTTCCCAGCACCAGCCACCAGGTGGCACCATTGACCCAAGACAGCTTAGTTGCCGTCCAGGGTTAGGGACAAGAGGGGTAACAGGGCAGTGTGTACTGGCCCTTTGTGAGCTTGGAATACTTGTAGCTGGGTAGGGGGCAGCAAAGCCCAGGCAGGCTGACCATTTTCCTGAGTCTCACTTCTCTGCCAGCACTTAATCAGGGCCGGGGGAAGTGGGGCCATCACTTGACCCTTCTCACCTCATGGCGTAGATGTCTTGATACAAACCTTTCTAGAAGTCTACTCCTTGGTTCCATTCTAAGCCATGTTGTGCTGTGTGACCTTGGGCAAGTCACTTCTCTCTGCCTTGTTTCCCTCATATTAAAATGTAGAGATTTGAACAGAGAATTTTAAGGGTTTGGGGCTCTGACATTCCGTGGTATGCCAGAGAGAGCCTGGGAGTTGGAGTTAGATTCAGGATCTTCTTCTGTCAGCTGTGTGACCCTGGACAGCTCACTTCCCTCTATGGAGATTATATGGTCGCATCTCCCCCACAGACTTTTATATGAAATAGCAGGTTGGAAAATGCTTTGAAATCTTTTCTGATGCTGTAGGAGAGGAAGGGGGTCAATATTTATTATTTTCCTTGGATTTTAAGTTAGCCAGAAGCAGGCGTTCTGTCATCCTCACAGCTCAGAAAGTTTGTGTCTGCCCGTGGCCATGACCAAAGGCCTTATGGCAGGTGTTGGCTCCAGGCCACCGTATCTCTGCCCTAAACTCTCATGCTCATTTCTCTCTGTCCCCACTGCTACTGCCTTGGCCCAAGCACTCTTCCCTCTTGTCTGCGGACTGTTGTTGTGGTCCCCCATCTCCAATGGCCCCGACTTTATCCAAACACCCTGCGATCCACACAGCAGCCTCCGAAGCCCTTCTGCAGTACGTTCTGAGCAGGGCCTTCCCAGAAGGGTTTTCGCCCTTCACGTCTGCCCGTTGTTCTCGGAAGCCAGCCAAATGTCTAACAAGGTTGCGCGGCCTCCCTGCCAGCCCCCCAACCCGCTCGTGAGCTGAGTCCCTCTCCTCCCTCCTCTTTTCATGCTCACTCCAGTCATACCACACCTCTTCTGTCCCTTGAGCACCACTGTCCTTTCCTGCCTACAGTCTAAGGGTCAGTTGTATGGGTTGTAGGGTCAGACAACTGGGGTTCTGGTGCTGACTCCAACAGTGCCTACTCGTGTGACTCTGGGCGAGTCATTTGACTTCCCTGAGCCTCAGTTTCCCTCTATGTAAAATGAGGACACCAGTTGTGCCTGTGATGGGGCTGTTGTGTGGACTGAATGAGGTTATGCATGTAAAGTACTCTGGTTGAGCCTGATGCATGATTTGTGCTCAATAAAGTCTGCCTTTTATTATGATGCTGCTCCCTCTGCCTGGAAAACTGTCCTCCCCTCACCCTACCGTCTTATGCAGTTGATGTGCCCAAACTGCAGGAGCCAGCTTAAATGTCACTTCCCAGGGCTTCCCTGATGCTCACCCCGTAGGCTCTGCTGACCCCATCGCAGCACACAGAATCTGCCTGCTGACAAAAATATCATGTTTGTCACTTCTGTCTTCCCTTTGAGACTGAGCTCTGTGAGAGTGGGAACAGTATCTGTAGTGGTCACCATTGTCACCCAGTGCCCAACGCAGAGCCTGGTCCATGGGAGCCAACATGTACTGAATTAGGACTCTGGATGTCATAGAAGCCTGGGGCCCATCTGGTAATGCAGGCTGCTGAGCAGAACCCAGAGCCTTGCAAGCAGACAGCCTCCCACTCCTGCCTGACCCCAAGCCTCCATCCTCCAGCCGACACTGTCTGGTCCCATAGAAAGGACCTTGTGACAACCATTCTAGAGGGCGAGGGAGCTCTCCCATGGTCTAAACACACACAATCACACACGCACACGCACACTCACGTGCACAACTTTTGATTAGGACTGGCACGTGGCAAGTTTTAAAAATATCAGCTACTTGTGTTTCTATCATCAGAGCAGAGTTGTTACCTTGAGTCCAGATTCCTCAAGATGACCTTGTTAAGAACTTTCTAAACCCCCAGCTCCTTTGTTTTCTCATTCTCTCTTTTTAAATGATTGCTTTACTTACATTGCTAGATCTAACGATAGGATTATTCAGGCTAGGGTCAGAAGAAAAGAAACACGTACCCACCAGAATTTATGCTGGCCGAGTTTTATTAGCTTCAGAAGCTAACAATCTAAGTTGTAGGTGATGACAGTGCACAGAGATGGGACAAGCCCGGGACAGGATGGTGAGGCGTGGGTTCCTGGTCCCCCAGTTCAGCCACTGCCTTGCTGTGTGATCAATCAGGTCCCTGCCCTCTGCGTCCTTGACTTGGATGCAGTGAGTCCATGCAACCCTTCCAGCTCCTGAACCTCCCCGCACCATCCACCATCCGTGCTGCTCTCCTTCCTTCCTCCCCCATCTTCTCTCTCTTCACTTCCCCTCTGTCTGAGACACAACCGCCTTCCAGCACTTTTGAATGGTACTTTTGTTCTGCTGACATCTCTTTTCTGAAAAGGACAATCGGTCAGGTTTGTGTCTTTTAAACACTGGCACATTTTATCAGTTAAAAACCTGCGTACCTCTCTCCCAAGACATAGCCTTAAGCAGGCAGACAAAAGCAGCAAAGTGGAAGGTTTATGAGAGATAGTGGAGACAAAAACAACAAAACCTCTTTGGGGGCCTAAGGTACGGTCCTTCCAGCAAATGCCTTCTTTTCTGGGCCCACTTTCCTACTCTTCCTCGTGACCCTAAGCGTCTTCCAGCTTGGCTGCAGTTATGACTGGTGTCCCCCTCTTATCCTCCCACAGAGTGGGGAGGGAGTAACAGCAGAGCCTGTGCCTAAGACATCCTTGTCTCAAGCCTTCTCTGAGATAGGGCTTGGAGCACTGGACTTGGAGTCGCAAGACCCTGGGTTTGAGTGGTGGCTTTGATCTCCCTTGCTGGTGATCTTGGGCAGTGCGTTGTGGTTCTCAATTTTCTTATTGGCAAAATAATGTCTTCCTCAAAGTCTTGTGCAAATTCAGTGAGAAGCAATGTGTGAGAAAGTGCTTTGTAAACTGCAAAGCTCTCTGAAGGTGTGAGGGTGTCCTTGTAGTTCATTTCACATGCCTGTTCTGTGACCTTGGACAAATTCCTTAACATCACCAGGTTTCCCATCTGTGAAATGGGGACTATTATCCTTAGGTCATACGGTTACTTTGAGAATTCTGTAATGGAAGTAAAACACCTGACACAGTTCTTGGCAGTGGTAGGTCCCCAGGTCTAGGTTGGTGGTTTGTCCCCTTTTCCTTTCTTATTTCTTCACCTTTCTTATTTTTTCACAATAATTAAGCCACAGGCTTCTGAAGTCTGGTTGCCCAGCCTGAAACCCAGTGGGCCACTCCTTGACTGGGAGATCTCAGGAAAATTCTCTAACCTGTGCCTTAATTCTCTTGCCTGTAAAAGAAGGATAATAATAATAATATTTGCTTCAGAGAGTCGCTGAGCAGAATAGACCGTGCCCATAAATACGTGAGCATGGTCAGCGCCAGGTGAGTGTTAGTGATTCTGCCGGATCGTGCCCCTTGTGCACACCCAGACATAGGACCCCAGCTGCCATCTCCTTCCCTGGGGCCTGTGGGGAAAGCCAGGTCTGAGCGGAGCAGAAAGGACTTTGCTCAAGGTCGCAGCAGAAGTCAGCCGCGTCCCAAGGTCTTTGAGGAATTTCCGGGGATCCCGCCGTGCCACGTTGCTAATAAGGCCCCTCCAAGAGGCCGAGGGCCCTGGGCAAAGGGCAGACCCTCCTTCTCGGCCCTGAACGGAGGGCAAACGCCTTCCAGGAGGGCAGGATTCCCCCGTGCGACGTGAAAGGAGAAATCAATTCCACCGCTCAGACCGGCCACGCGCAGGCGGCGCCCTCCCGCCCGGCCTCCGCCAAGCATTTGCAATTTAATTGACATTTGGCGGCAGGAAGCCAATCAGTATAAGTCAATTGACGTTCAGAGATAAAACTAATCGCCGCCGGCGCGGCCCCCGCGGGCGCGGCGCGGCGGGGCCGCGGGGCCCAGCGTGGCGGCCGCGGCGCCGGCAGGTAATGGCGCGGGCGCGTGTCTCGGCCCGCGAGGGGGCAGCCGGCGGCCCGCTGCTGGCCGCGCAGCCCAAGGCGGCCGGGAGAGGCCCGTAATGAATGACTTTATTTGCCGGGGCCCTGCTGCGAACAATTGAGTTTGTTATGGTGACAACGGATGCCAGCTTTCCCGGCCCCGGGGAGCGCGGCGGCGGCGGCGGCAGCGGCCGCCGGGAGCCGGGCCGCCGGGCTGAGGATGCGCGCCGAGGCGAGGGGCGCCGGCGGCGGGGGACCGGCCCGCCGAGGTGCAGGAACCCGAGGGGCGCTGCGGGCCCTCAAGGCCGCGGAGGGCAGGCCGGCGGCCAGGCCATGCTGGACGGAAGTGCTGGAGTTGCTAATGCACAGCGCTCTCGCGGACCGCGGGGCAGAGTTGGGATGGAAGTTCATGAATTCTTTGCTTGCTTGCTGAACTGCCCAGGTCTCCTGGGTGTCCTGGCAGCCTCTTCTGCCCTCTGCCTTGCGAGGGCCGGGGCGTCTGGCCTTGCTGAGTGACCCCCTGAGAGCAACTTTTTGTCTCTTGCGTCAGTGGGAAAGTGGGAAAAGGCACAGAGGCATCCCTGCTTTGCGTGCCATGGCGTGAGAACATCAGGGCTGGATTTCAGCCCACCGTATGTATTGGCACTGTCTCTGTGCCCTCCACCCTGGAGAGGTGGCCTTCCTTACATCTCTATCCCCTGTCTGCCTTCCCATGCTTTTGGCATGGCATCTCCCACAGGAAGCCCACATTGCTCCCACAGAGAAAGCTGTCAGTCACATGGCTGCCCACAGCCTTCTACCGCCTCCTTCATCAGAGCCTGAGTTCCAAAGTCAGGGGCCACCTCTGATTCATCCCGGTGGCTCCCTCGGCGCCTCGCATGGGGCCTGGCACAGGGCACTGACGTGGAAGGAGTGGGTAAGGGACTGGACTTTTTCCCCCTTTGCAATCCCTTACTTTCCCTCTGGTTACAGGCACCAGAGTACCTCCCCCCCACCCCCACACTTCTTTCCCAGTTCTGTTTTCAGGCATGCTATTATTCATTCATTCATTCATCCATTCATTCATTTTATACCTATTTACTGAGCCCCAACCCCATCAGGTACTCTGATATAGCAGGCCCTGCCCTTGGGGAACTTACTGGTCAGTGAGAGATGGTAATGTAATGCTTGTGATAAACCCGTGTCAGGCACCTACTGTGTGCTGATTAATGGCTGAAATTTCTTGAGTTTGCAAAGGCTTAATAAGGGCTTGCTAGGGCTTTTCTCCCTGTCATTGAATTCAGTGATCCCTAGTCCCACCTGTGACAGTCACCCCCATTCACAGATGTACAAACTCATGCTTAGAATGTTTAAGAAGCAGCGTGATGCTATGGAAAGGAATCTAGACTTGGACTCTAATGCTAGTTTGCTGTGTGAGCTCCGTCCATTTCCTTCCCCTGTCTGGGCCTCAGTATACCCATCTGTAAAATAGGGTTGTTGGAATTGATGATCTCAAGGCCACCTGAGTGTGAGCAGTCTACAGGGGAGGTGGAGCCAGGACCCGGGTCTCTGCTCCCAGTCCAGTGCTCCCTGGGCAGTGTGACCAGTGGTGAGGGTCGGGTGGTGGGGTAAGGGGATGTTCTCTTTTCTCAGCTTTATGAGTCTGGCAGTGAGACTGAAGCACTCACTGTGTGACAGGCATGTGCTCACAGCAGCCTTAAGAAGTGTAGGTACTATCGCTATTTTCCTTTTGCAGATGGAAAAGATGAGAAATTAAATAACCAGTCCAGGATTACACAGCTAGTAAATTGCAGATCTGGGGTTTAAACCCAAGCAGTCCGATTTTGGAGCCTGTGCACTTAACTGCAGGCAGAAGTCAGCGACCCTGTGGATTTGGTTCCAAACCACTGCCGTAAAACAAATATTGCAATAGAGCAAGTCACATGACATTTTTGGTTTCCTAGTATATATAAAAGTTGTATTTATACTCTATTGTTGTCTATTAAGTGTGCAATAGCATTATGTCTGAAAAAATGTACATGCCTTAATTAAAAAAAATACTTCATTGCTAAAAATCCTAACCATCAGCTGAGCCTTCAGTGAGTTGTAATCTTTTTGCTTGTGGAGGGTCTTCAATTAATAAAAGATGCAGTATCTACAAAGCACAATAAAAGTGAAGTGCATAGATGATGCACTTTAGAATTGTACCCCTGAAACCTATGTAATTTTTGCTAACCAGTGTCACCCCAACAAGTTTAACAATAAAAAAAAAAAGAAAGAAAAAAAAAGTGAAGTGCAGTAAAATGAGGTATGGCTTTGTTCTGCTAATGGCTGAGGTGACACGTGGACCCCCTCCCCTCCTTCCCCTGCTCTTCCTCTTTGCCCCAGCCGTAGTTCCACTTCCCTTGCTCTTGAGCTCCAAAACTCAATCTGCATATTTGCAGGACAGCAGGAGCCTCGATTTTTCAAGATGTCTTTTCCTCCCCGGGCGTTTTGCTCGTTACCTTGATACAGATGGCTGAGAGAAGGCTCCAGCAGAAAGAGAAGCTGCCACGGAACCTGGGTCCCTTTTGGCCCAGTCCTAGCTGGATTACGGTCTTTGGGAAATGGATTTCTGCAAAGGGTAGGGGAATCCAGGTGCTGTTTTGTGGGAGCAAGCTCTTTACTATTCACAGCTGAGGAAGTACATTTATTTTAGAGTTATTTGTGGCACCTGTCTTCCTGTCCCTCAAAATGGGTCTGGAGAACTCTTTCTCTCCCAGGTGATATCCCTTTTTCAGGAAGGCAGATTAGGAAGATAGTCTCTCACATCACGGGATAGTTCTAACTGACAGGACTGGAGGGGCTTTGGAAGTCATACACAGCTATTTTAAATCCTGTCAACTTACTGTCTTCTTTAAAACAAATCCTTTGTAGTGTGCTTCCTTTGCTATCCTGAAGTAAAATTTAGAGAAAAATATAACCCACCCACATACATAATTTAAAAGGTTAATACAGTGCTTCAATTGTAACAAAAAGGGGAAAGAAAAATAAAATCACAATAAAAATGATGTATTTTATTATGTAAATGCTCAGGCATGACTATACCAGAAGACATAATAAAATAGTCAGTTGCTTGCACTTATGCATAGAATCACCATGAATGCAGTAGCTACAAATGTGGACAGCTGTGTTTTTTGGCAATACAAATACCTCTGGTGGTGGTGCCATCAGCAAACTGATTTTCTGAAATTGTGACCATGTCTTGATAAAATTCCAACCAAAACAAAGCATAATCTTCTCTCAATTTATGTGATGGTTGTATTTCTGGAAAACTTAATGTGAATTAAAACACAGAGTTTGTGTGTATAAGTAAAACGGAATTAGGTTCATGGCTCAAATCTTGAGAAAGAGAGTTTTCAACAACCTGAATGTGTGAGGGGTCATTCCAAAGATGTGTGGGATGTAGGGTGATCCTTCCCTGTGTGGGAGGAGGCTAGGTAGCACCCCTAGCTCTACCCAAAAGCTACAACTCCTCTCAATAACAATAACTCACAGATTTCCAAAATTTCCTTTGATCTGATAACCCTGTTGAGATCCATGGGAACAAATGAGTTTCTCTCTGGGGTCCTTTTCTTTGAGAAGTTCTGCGATTCAGTTAACAAGTAAAATCTGCATATATACAGTAGACTTTCCACTAACTGGGACTCAAGCAACCGGCAAAATCTCAACCAGCAAAACATTTTGCCGGTTGCTTGAGTTCCAGTTAATGGAGAGTCTACCTACATTTATCCAGCATCTCCCAATCCCCACGGGTGCAACTGAGAGTCTACTATATTGTGTACCTGCTGTGTGCAAGACCTGCTACTGGGCAGACAGAGAAGCATGGCTTGATTTGTATCTGGGGCAATGAAAGCTATCTGAGCCTCACCTATGGGTGCCAAGCTCCCAGGAGCCCTCAATCGGTGACCACAGCCCCACC
This sequence comes from Lyroderma lyra, assembly GCA_004026885.1. Lineage (NCBI taxonomy): Eukaryota > Metazoa > Chordata > Mammalia > Chiroptera > Megadermatidae > Lyroderma > Lyroderma lyra. The sequence goes on from PVJL010000846.1 coordinate 294,743, forward strand.
CATATCTTATCTCTGTCTGGGTCACCCTCTGCCTCCTGCTTTATAATCCAAGTCCAAATCCTGGCTCGAATAGCACCTCCTCCCTCCAGGAAGTCTTCCCTGACCCCTCTCTCCCCACACTCCAAACCAGATAGATTCTACCTGTCTCTGGGCCCCCATTGTCTGCTCTTTGGGGCTTACTTAGGGTACCTTCCCATGCTTGAATCTTAATTTCATCGGCAGGCCTTGTCTCTCTGACAGAACAGGCACTCCTGAGGCTGAGACAGGCTTGCCTTACAAGCCTAGGCCTGGGATCAGAGGACCAGCAAAAGATGAATGAATGCTTGAACCTAGGGATGCAGCTTTGCCAGGTGCCCCTCTCTGGACATACCTGTCCTTTTTAATTAAGCAAATGGGTTTTCCCTTTTCCCATCCTCCTCAGCTGACACATGCTTGCTATGCAGACAGTCCTATCTCATTTAGGGTCCACCGGCTTGCTTGCTCTGACTCTGTACTCTGGGCTTGGCAGGGTTTATGAAACCCATAGCACAGATGAACCAAGCTGAGTAAGGTCACATAGCTGGCAAGTAGCAGAGCCAGGGCTGGTACCAGGTGTGCGACCATCTTTGCCATTTAAATACTTCCAAGGCTGCCCTCTACCCCTGTCCTTCATGTATTTACTGCCTCCTGACTCAGTGTTGGGCACTGTGGCCTCAATGGTGGGCAAGGCCTGGCGGCCCCCTTTGTTTTGCTTCACGGTGTTCTGTTTCCCAAGCCCTAGACCAGGCTTGGAAAGGGGCATCAGATAACCCCAGGGAGGGAGTGACCCTCTCTTTCCCAAGAGGAGGTCACCAGGGAGTAGCTGTCTCCTTTGTATGTGTTTTTTTCACTTTGAATGAAATGTACACTTTCATCCATTCACTCCATGTGCCGCATTGTTCTAGGTGCTGTGGACACAGTAAAGACAGACAAAAATCTGCCCTCATGAGTGACATGCTAATGAAGGAAGAGAGAATAAATAAACAAGGAAAGTAAACAGCATGTTGAGGGCCCTGAGGATAAGAAAGCTAGGTACAGACACAGAGAACGTGGCAGGGGCAGCAGTGGGGCACATGCTGGTTTATGGAGGGTGGTCATGGTGATGAGATGACATTGGAGCGGAGACTCTGAAAGAGGGAGGAGAGAGCCACACAGATATCTGGGGAGGAATGTTCCAGAGAGAAGAAATAGCACAAGCAGAGGCCTGAGGCAGGGGTGTGCTTGGCTTGGTTGAGGGACAACAAGGAGGCCAGTGTGACTGCAGCAGAGTAAATGGGAAGAGAGAAGGCAGGAAGGGGGAGTTGCAGGGCAGGGTCCCCAGGTAGAGTAAGGCCTTGCAAGCCATGATCCACCGTGGGTTTTGCTCAGGGTAACATGGGCCACCAGTGGATGGCAGCCCAGAAGGTCTCAGAGGGAACTTCAGAGGCAAGTTCTGTCTTCTGCTGCCCACGAGTCACTAATTCCAGCAGACTTTCCCTCCTAATCATCTCCTGAACCTGGGTAGCCATTCCCATCATCAGCTCTCACCAGGGTGAGATGTCTCCATCTGGCCCAGGGGCCTCTGTCTCATCTCCCTCCAGTGGCCAGATCAGACCATATGAGCCCCTCCCCACCACATCCCTCCTGAGGCTGGAGTGAACTGTCCATGTGTCAATGACCAGACAAAGGCCCAACTAGACTTGGAAATCCGGATGTGGAGACTGGGGTATGTAACTGGGAGGTAGAACTGTCATTCTGTGGGTAAGGGAGGCAGCATGCTGCAGTGGGAGGCCCAGAAGCCCTTGCCCCCACCCTCAACAAGCCCCTGATTTCAGCCCTGCCTCTGGCCTCAGCAATGGCTCCCCCCAGAGGCGCCTGCTTTATTTATTGCTTCTCCCCAGCTCCCCGCGGGCAGAGGAAGTCCATTAGTGTGTTTGTAGACTGCCTGCTCCTGAGCAGATGCAGGGCTTATTTGCAAACTGTCATTGCCCTGGCTTCCTCCAGAGACCCACATGCTGGGCTCAGCCTTGTGGCTCCAAGAGCCACCTCCCCCAGGCAGACAGCCGGGCCAAGCCCCGTCCCCTGATTTCCCAAAGCACAGCGTCTTGGCTTGCAGTTGGGAAAATTAAATTAAATGCCACAAAGGAACCATAACAGTGCATTGGGCCATGTTGACAGTGGAGAATGAAGTTCTCTCTGTTGATAGGAGCTCATTGGTTTGACATAAATTAGGGGAGATGTTGACAGGAAGCACAAACAGTCCTGCGCCTGGGATCTAGGTTCGAGTTCCGATTGGGCTGCTGAGTGTCCTGGTGACTTTGAACAACTGTTTACTGCCCTTTGGCTCTCAGTGTCTAATCTATACAAGAAGCTGCAGGAGATCTTAGAATCCATCCTAAGCTCTAAAATCCTCTGAATTGAATTTGAGGATGTCCCTTTCATCCAGTAGTCAGGGACAGAATGGTGTGCCCAGAATGCCTCTGAAATTCTGAAATTGCCTGGAGGTTGGCTTCAGCGGAGTAAGAGGCACTCAGTAGCTGAGACACCAGGGCTCTCAGTCTCTCTGAGCCTGATAACTCTGCCACGTGACCTTGAGCAAGTCACTTCCCCCTCTCTGACCCATTTGCTCATCTGTTAAATGGAATGATATCTGCTTGCCTACCTCCTGAGGTTATCATGAGAATCGGGAGCAGACGAGCGTGAAAGGTCGGTGTGAGTATATACTTGAGGAGTGGTGATTGTTACTGTTGTTGTTGTTGTTGTTACCATTTTCACATGTGCTTTACCCTATCTAGGCACACACACTTGCCAGTATAATACGAGAATATGCCCCTACTGAGTATAGAGCCCAAACAAGTCAATTTAACTATGCAAAAGGGAATGATGGTGCCTCCATCCAGCAGAAAGAGCCGTTCTTGTAATTTGTGCTGGCTCAATTCCACACCATCATAAATTCACTGTTGACATGCATGTGTTTGGTGGAAAAACACACCACAGATATACACAAAAGCCTCTCCAGTTCTTTTCAACCGGGACAGGAGATGACACACATTGGCAGACAGAGGCTGATCTCTGTGTATCCAAGAAGAGTCGAGCCAGTCTGAGTATATCTAACAGGTCAAGCTCTGAAATGAAGAAGCAATAAGCCAGTGAAATGGTACTATCACCGAAACATGATTGATCAATTGAATTCTATCAGAGACAGTGGACAGTGAGATTAACTCAGGCCTGATAGGTTCAATGAGTTAAAGCATGATGTTCATTTCAGCTTCATTTCACCAGTCTTTGCTTGTGAAATTGGTCAATCAATAGAGGTTGAAGATCATATATATATATATATATATATATATATATATATATATATATATATAATCGGGGACCATCTTATGGGGAATATAATCTCAGTGACTGGCTCCTGTCTGGGGCTGCCTGCCTTGCGTAATGGAAACAGAACAGGGAGTCCATCAGCCCCATCAAAATGGCCTGATATCTTCTCCAAATGAAAAGTATTTTTGGATCTCTGATGATTTATCTTTTTTTCCTCCCTCTCACTTTGATCTATGACAAAACCCATACTCATCTTGGAGAAATATAGTGATTTCTCCTGAAAACATTTGTGCAATGATCAAATAGATACACTTCGAAATATGAAAACTTCTTTTTTAGTTATATTGTCCTTGGAAAAAAATAAAAGAGTAATTTAAAAACTCAAATGGGGGTAATGCAAAGATATCAGAGTAAATATGATTTTTAAACCCTTTTATTTGTTTCTGCATAGTGGGGGATGGGGAACAGACTGCTGGGTGCATGAAAGCCGAAAAAAGGATGCATACACGCCAAGTCCTTCCAGGTATAATTAAAACGAAGCCTTTAGCATCTTTTAAAATCTCATTTAAAAGCACAATTCACAGAAACAAATCACCCTTTTGCTCCTAGTAATATTTCATTTGCTTTGGAATATTTTCACTATGGTGGTTAACATCCTTCCTAATTAGTGTGCATATCTTTCTGTAAGGTGGAATAATTAGGTACAACTATATAAGGTAATAGACTTGGACAGTATGGATGGGAGAGAACAGACTTGTCCTGTGGCAATGCACGAGGTATTACTTCCTTCCTGCCTATTCTTTGAGGTCATCTTGATTCATTTAAGCACAAAGAAATCCCATCTCTTCACACCAACACCATGAGAGCTTCAATAATGCACTTGCACTGTTTGTATAATATATCAGAGTATATATTAGGCTCTGGATAATGGGTAATGGTGCTGAGCAGCTAGACAGAGAGGAAAAAGCCTTGCACACATTGCCTGCCTGCTTTCCACCAATTCCTGCCTTCTAATCCAATTGTATTACAAGCCTTCCCCATGTAACCTGTTCTCTGGTGCCTCCAGGCCTTTGCATATGCTGGTCCCTGTGATTGAAATGCACTTCCTCTTCCCTCCCTCTTTCTTTGACTAATTTCTTCCTATTACTCATCCTTAAGACTCTGGCTTCATTCTCCCGCCCCCGAGTCTGGATTAAGTAGAGTGGTTTAGTGTAGAGTTGGGAGCAAAATCTGGAGTCAGATTGCTTAGGTTTGGATCCCAGCTCTTCCACGTCTTAGCTGTGTGACCCTGGGCAAGTCATTTAACCTCCCTGTGCCTCAGTTTCTTCATCTGCACAATGGGAGGAGACAATAACAAACTTGACATCATTGGGTTCTTGTGAGGATTGAATAGATGAGGCGCTCACAAGTGTGCCTAGCACAGAGGAAGCACAGTAAGGGTCGGCTACCACAGTTTGGCTCCTGGGCTGTCTTTGCTTTTCAGGCTCCCAGCACTTACCTTACTGCTTTCGAATTACTCTCTTGTCTACTCTTCCACACGGTGGGAAGGGCTAGAACTTAAGCCCCTCTCTTGCTCTGGTGCCAAGCGCGGGGCCAGACATCAGCGGGAGGTTGGCGTATGTTGCTCAGGAATGAATGGACCCAAGATAGGATAACCAGATGTCCCATTTGAAATGGGACAAAAAAACAACAGCATTGTCCTGCTTCAAACGGGTCAGCCTACTGACACCTTGAATTCAACCCAGTGAGACTAGGCTAACCATATGTACCGTTTGAAACGGGACAGTAGTACCTTTGTTTTCTGTCCTGTTTAAAAGGGGACATCTGGTCAGCCTAACCCAAGAGGCTTGAAACAGGAATCAGGGCCCTCATGTTTTCCTAGATCCATCTCGCCTCGGACCTGCCTTCTGCCTGGACAAATCCCTTCACCATTCGGAGTGTGCAATCATCGGTCCCTTGGGGCTTTTCACTCCCTGACAGCCTATGACTCATTGGGTAACACAGCACAATCAGATTCACTCTGGTTGAACCTGAACGCATTTGGCAATTTTACAATTTCGTGTTTTCCTTCTCCGAGAAGAAAGATTGAGTGAAACTAATGGCTGAATAATGGTAGTTCCAATGGAATTTTCCTCCTTGCCACTTTGATTTTTCTCAGCCTGCCACCCCAGTTTAGGATGGGATTTATAAAATCACCTGAAACATCGACTTTGGTTCAGGGTTGCCATGGGATATTTCCAGCCCTGCCACCCTGGTCCCCAGCACAGGGCCTGGCTCATAGTAGAAAATGTCGCAGACTGATTGTTATTGTCTGTGCCTGGAATCCTGTCCCTTACCTTAGCACCTTGTCCCTTCCCCTTATCTCAGATCTGGCTCGGATGGTCGCGCCTCCAGGATCCCCTGCCCTGTTATTAGTCATCTCTAGGTTACACTAAGCATCCAGACACCACCGTGCAGAGAATAGCTCTGTGAATTATTTTGAGTAGAATTAATGGTATTTTGTTTCTGTTATTGGTGGACTCTGAGCAATATATGACTTACTGTAGTCTCCTTTTGATGTGTGTTGCCAGGAAGTTTAGAGCTCAATTGAGTTTTGGTAGTTTATCATCCACTTGTTTAAAATTTTATGAACTGCCTCAACTCTTTCTTAGAAGTAGGTAGAATGTAAACCCTTAGGTGTTTCCTCCTCCGGGATCATTGATATAATAGAGGTCACCCTCCCCCCAAGGTTTTCTGGCATCTGATGATGCCAGAGACCATCCCATGGTAGAGTTCCCTTGAACCATTCAGGCCCGCAACCCCTTGAGTCTTCTGAGGTCACTCATTCAGTCAACAAACATGGAGCGTCTCCAGTGTTTGAGATGAGTCAGGCATGGGTTCTGTCCTCAGAGAGTTCATACTCCTAGCAGGGAAATAAAGAAATAATAACCCTAGAAACACCTCATGTTTGTTGAACACTTATTATGTGCCAGGTACTATTGTAAGCATTTTATATGTATCCTCATTCAATTCTCTCATCAACTGCAGGTATCATTATTGTGTCATTTTATAGATGAAAAAATTGAGGATTAGAGAGGTTCAATAAGTTTCTCAAGTATCAGAGGCTTGAAAAAGACAGAGTAAGGATTGAAACCTGGGCCTATCTGAGTTTGGGATGCCCAGGCTTCCCTAGTGCTATCACAGTGTTTAGTTTCACTCTAAGACATGTTAAGTTATGCAAATACTCTGCCATGTTTTAGCTGTGACCTTGAACAAGCTGCTTATCGTCTCTGCTAGTCTCCTCACCTGTAAAGTGGGGATTACAAGTGAACCGACCTCACAGGATGGTTTGTGATGAGTAAAATACAGGCCGTAGTGTAGTGTTGGCCTGTGCTGCTTGCTGAGAAAACCCAGGAGACCGGGCAATTCATTCAGACTTTGAACTTGGAGGCAGGCTTTGGAGAGGAGGTGGCATTTGGGCTGAGCCTTATGAGCCAGCAGAGGGAACGGAATGAATGGTGGTGTCGAGAAGTGTCATGAAGGGACTTTAGGACCAAGGAATAGCCTGGTGAGATGGTGTGTGGGGTGACTGGTGGGGTGATGCTGACTGGAGGGGCACAGATCATGGAGCCCCGTAGGGCTCAGGCTTTGTCCCGAGGAAGACTTGGAAGGGTTTCCTGATGAAAATATGATGACAGCAGCTAACTTTGTTGGACACTACCTTCTTGTCAGGCACGCTGCTAGGCTCCTTGAAGGGATTATCTCATTTAATCCTTACAAAAGCCACAGGGATTGTCCCCCTTGCCACTGTTCCCAGTGTACAGAGGAGGAAACAGGGCTTTGGCCTTAGTAGCTGACCTGAAGAGTCAAAGGGAAGTGGAGAGAGCACTGGACCTTCCGACAAGAGACCGAGGTACAAATCCCAGCTGAACCTCATTTAGTGAACCTCTCTGAGCCTCAGTTTTTTCTCTCTGTAAAATGAGATAAGAATGCATATCTCAGACAGTGTTCTGAGGATCAGTGAAACTTAAGGATGAAAAAATAACTCAGCTCAGTGCCTGGCACCGAGCAGTGCTCCATCCAGGGCAAGGTCAGGGGCTCTTGGAGAAGCTGTGTTCCCATCACCTGTCAGTACCCCCTCATTCTTTGCTAGAGACAGATGATGCTCTATCAGCTGTATGCAGGGCATTTTGCTAAGGTAGCCCCCAATCCAATACTCCATCTCCCTCCTTTTATGTCTCGTCTCTCCTATGGAGAAATTCTGGAGCCCCTCCTGCCCTCCGTAAGCTTCTGTTGCATCTGAAACAATTTCTTAAAGCTGGAAATTAGCCTGGTCTGAATTTTGTTGGTCTTTGCTTTACAGATTTCTTTTAAGCTGCTGCTGCCACCTAAGCAGACCAACCCCAAGCTCCCTGGCTCACTTGACCCAAGCTGAAAATGTCCTAGGTTGCCCAATTCAGTCTTCCTAACCACCTTGGCTCTAGGCTGCTGTGGCAGAAGGCCTACCAAGACCTGGTTCTGTCCCCTGTCTTCACTGGGAGAGGCAATTCTGGGGGCATGGTGAGAGTCAGAGTCCTGGGGGAAGCAGCAGTACCCAGGCTGGATGCCAGCTACCATGGAACCCTGCAGGCCAGATCTGGAGGGTGTCTTGGACCCTGGGGAAGAGTGGGGATGTAGTAGTGTGTGAAAGCAGCAATGGTGGGATCTGCAAGTTATTTTCAGTTTCAAAAAGATTAAGGATAAACGTATTCCCATGAAGAAAAAAGAGATTTTTTCCTGTCTCTGACTTCCTCCTAGAAGCCCCTCAACAGCCTCTCTCTCTTCACATGTCTATTCCTAAACTAAGTATTGGCAAAGGTAGATGTGGGCCATCATTTAGGAGTGGAATCCTATATTTTGCTGTGTATAATGCGTACTTTTTGGCCCAAATTTGTGACAAAAAAGAAAGATGCACATTGTACATGGGTAGTACTAATTTCGTATCTATATAAATGTTTTTAATTCTTTTATTTTTGCTTATGAGTTGAAAGTGTAGCTCTAGAAATCAGTAACTGTTTTATAATTATTTGTTACATAAAATTTCTTCTACCATAATATCTTTAAAGAAATGCTAAAATTCCTTTATAATACGAAAAACAAGTACCTAAATATAAACAAGTAAAAATTTGAATTAAAAAATTAAAACAAAAGATTTTTCTCCCTGAAAGTTTGGGCCAAAAACGTGGGTGTGCATTACATGCAGGGTGTATTATACACAGCAAAATACCGTAAATATTGGAAGAGGGGGTCCCCTACCAAGACTTCACAAACAACCAAAATGGGAAAATAAGTTAATGCTCACTTAATACTATTTAGTAGACAAAATCTAGTCATATTTTGGGGGATAAAGCAGAAATGACTGACTCAGCCTCCTTAGTACATTGATGGGGTCCCTGATGCCCAGAGAGGAAGAGGAATTTGCCTGGGCTCACACAGCAAGTAAGGGCAGACCCAAGGCTAGAACCCAGGTCTGCTGGCTCCCAATCTTTTTCCCACTTGGCCCTGCCATACTGAAGAACAACTGTGAGGGTGAAGGAGGCTCTGTAAGGACTCTGGCTTTGGCTGGACTCTGTAGAGAAATGGGACTTTGAGAGAGGCCAGGGGTTACCCAGTGGCTCCAGCTTCCTTCCCTGGGGGTCCTGGGCCTCTGGCTGGAGTTGCATCCCAAAGACCATGATGGCAGAAAGGATTATGGAGATTCTTGTTTGTTTTTATTTTTTTCCTCCCAGTGAGCATCTGTAGACATAAAGTACATGATGATTTTTAAAGGAACAAACCAGAACCTTCCAAGAAGAATGCAAAACCCTTGCATCTGCTGTGCTCTGAAGAAAACGCAATGGGTTTATGATCTTTTAAGACACACAAGAGACAGCTTTTTCTTGACAGATGGGAATCTGAGGCCATTTTGCTTCCTCCCCCTTTGCGTGACCAGACCTGACTGTGGTGAGCTTTTAGCTTCAAAGCTAGGGTGTGAATAACATTGGTTTAACCTGAAATTTAAAGCCAGCATTTCTTTGCTCCCCAAGTCGGGGCTTCCTGCCCCTTGCTCCCCTGAAGCTAGCTTCCAGAATGTTAATTCTGACAGCCATGGTTGACTAAGCCCAGCACTGGGTCTATTACATGTTATTTGATTTGGAGTAGAAAAAAAAAAGATTTAAAGATGCCATACCCGCTGTATACCTTTGTACTTTTGCCCATGTCTGTCCACATCTTTAAGCATACCACTCACATCACGAGTTTAGAGGCTTCTCCCTGGAGGAAAGTGGGTCCAAGTGTTTCTGTAGTCTATCTCCAAGACCACATTCCCCAGTGAAGTCAAACAGCATCCTTGTGGCACAGATGAGAAATGCCACGAAAGCGTCTGCTGGACAGCTGGCAGTGTAGAGCTGCCTTCGTACTCGGGGTGATCTTCTCAGGATTCATTTTTGTAGCTGTGTCTGGGCATATCAGCTGTGTGTGCACCCACTGTGTGTGACAGCCAGAGGCGGTTCAGCTGTTTCTCTAGCCTGAGAACCATTTGCCTTTCTCCAGAATATTTATCTTAGTTGACACTTGCACCTTTACTGGTCTGATTATTTTTCACTTAACATTTGCCTCTTCTACTGGACCTAACTCCATGGGGGCCAGGGTTGGGCCAGCTTTTGCCATCGCTGTATGATGAGTGTCAACACAGTACCTGCTCACTAAGATTGGTGGAGGGACAAAGAAATGAATGAATGAGATCAGATGGTGGGGTTCTGACATTTGCAGACCAGACCTGTTGAGCAAAGGTGGTTGTCACAAGTACTACTAAGCTGTTCATTTATTCCAGAAGTATTTTCTGTGGAGAAGATAGAGATGAATTAATAACTGATCCCCTTCCCGCTGCCCCAAGGTAGCTAATAGTGCAGTGCGAGACAGAAGGGTCCAGGGAGAAGTGATTAGAGGGAGGAGAAGCTGGGACATGAAAGAAGACATCCCAGATGAGGTGACATGCATGCTCGCAGGCTATGTCTGTCCTGTCAACAGTGCCCATGCCAATGAGGAATGATTTACCTTTTGTACGGGCATGGTGAATCACCTGTAACTGTCAGGCTGACTCCACACATCTCCTTCTAATGTCCACAAATGCAAAATTCATGTTGCCGGCTTCTAGTTAGACAAGGCTTGGGAGCAGGGTTTAGAAAGCATGGCCTGATCTGAAGAAACTAGTGCTTCAGGCCCTGGGACTGAGAAAGGTGGAGGGCCATTGTTTCCCCAGCTCCTTCCCATGGCTCCCCACTCCTCTCTGTGGCTGCCTGGCCCCACTCCTGCCTGCCTTTCCGGAGTCTCCTGGGGTCTCTTCCCCTCACTCCCCCTGTACCTTTCACCTCCTCTCATCTCTGGGCTTCCATACAGGCGGTTGGTGTCCCATCTGCCATGCCCTCCCACCCCCACCTTCTTTGCTCTGCTGACCCCTCATCCTCCATTCTGACTTCAAACATGACTTCCCCTTGGAAGACTTCCTCAACTCCTCCCCCGTTCTACACGGGCATATGTGTGTGTTTCTGGACACCTTTTCTTCTTAACAGTAGTCAGAGGTCTGTTTGTGTGAGTACTTGACCGAAGTGGGCTCCCTTTCTAGATTGGAAAGAGGGGGCTAGCTTGGTCATACTAGATCCTCTGTTTTTATTTTTAATATTGCCTGGTACAGTATAAATACTTTATCAATATTTCTTAAATGAATGAATCAATGATTATATGTTTAGGAATATCCAAAGCCTTCTTAAGGAGATGGCAGACCCTAGGCATCAGTGCAAAGTGGCAGTGTACACTTCACCCACCTTCTCAGTAGAAAAAATAAGTGGAGGTGCTGGCTGGGCCGAGAGCAGCAAGAACCATCGCGGTTGGGGTGAATGCCTGGACACTTGAAGTTAGCAAGTCGAAGTTACCAAGACAGCCTGGACACCTTCCCAGGCTCAGCCCTTGGGTGCCCTGGCTGACTCAGAAAGCCAGGGCAGGACGCTGCAAGTCTTCTTCCTGGAAAACTCAGTGAGGGTCCCAGAGAGGCTACCTCTGATTGGAGTATGCTTGGTGTCCTTGGGGGGACAGGCCTCTAAGCACCCCCAGTGCGTGTACATGAGTTGGCCAAGTGCCCTACTCCGTGACCAGGCAGTGACCTTGCCCCCAGGAGCTCTTAGCTGAGCCGCCCCCTCTGAGCTTCCTCAGTGGGCAAAGCTCTGTGCTTCCAGGGTTCTGAACTGTGCAGAGGGCCCAGCCTGTGAATTCCGTGGGAGAGGATTGAGTCTGAGGGCATCTGTGGGAGGATGGCCTTGCTGGCAGGGAGAGACCTGCGGCAACAGAATAGGAGCCTGAGTGGGAGGGGAGAGGCGGGCACTGCCAAACTGGGGGCAGGTGAGGCCTTGGTGGGAGACATCAGGAGCTGGCTGACGGGAAGGAGCCTTCACTGGGCGTTTGGGGCCTGGCTGGCAGGGTGCGGGCTGAGGAGTGGGGAGTATAAGCAAAGTTGGTGGACAGAGAGACACCTCTTCAGAGTGGATGTGGTCTCTGACAGAGAGACTGAGGCCAAGGTCAATCTTTGGCAGCAGTGGCTGGGGTCAGGATGACTGACCAGAGCAATTGCTGAGGAGTAAGCTGAGCTTTCTTCCCTCCTGTGTGTGCATGCATGCGCGCACATGTACGTCACACCTTTGATAATCGGGTCATTTAGTGAATGCCATCCAATAGGAGAACACACTGGGCAGGCCAGCCTGAACCATGAGCTTCCACTTCTCGCTAGTCTTGGTGCCCGGTAGGAATGGTCCCCGTGGGAGTGGGCCATGTTGGGAGGAGGGCCTCATGATGTTGATGAGGATGATGCTCTGTGGGTAGGGGCAGGGAGCCAGCCTATGGTGTCTTCTTGGGTCAGAATTGATCTGGGATTTGTTTTCTCAGGGGTCTCATGAGCCGCCTCTGAAGGCCCTTCTTAGAGAAGATGCTGGGGTGCTCTATGCTGCCAGACTCCATGGGACTCTGAAAGGCCAACACTCATGTGAACACCCATAATTGGTGTCTTTGTTCAAATGTCAGACCCCACGTTGCCGTTGCTACCAGATAAGACAACTGGGGAAACACCAACCTTTGGCAGCATCTCAGTGACACAGTATCCCGCTGCTTCCAAGCCCCTTGGTTTGGCCTCCTTCCTCACACGGATGGGGTTTTGACATGATGAAGGAAGTCCAGGTCGGCAGAGTGCTAGCCAGGTGTGGGAGAGGGAGGTTGGGCAAAGACTTGTGTAAGAAGGGCACCTTCTGTCAGTGAGAGAGCTGGTGCATGCTGGTTCCCCCTGCACTCCCCAGTGGCAGAGGCAGGAGCTGTTCCTCTGGGCCTGGGTCCCAGCAGTATCTCTAGGTAGCCCCGTGTGAGCAACGCGGTCCTGAGGGCCCTGGGGAATGATGGTCCTTGAGGCCATTTCCTCACTGGAAACTTTTGCCCTCCTTTGTTCTCTCTCATTTTGAGTGATTCAAGCCCAAGACTCACAAAAGAGATTTCATCTCATTTGCTTTTTGTATTGATAATTTATAATATTTTCATTGACATGTAAACATCATCGCCAGAGACTGTTACAGTGTGGAAAGCTAACAGTACAGAATACATGGAGAATTTAAGCCCATGCTGTCTAGGTAATTTATGTTTGAGTAGGCAATATACACTTAAAGTTCTGCAACCAAGCCAAACCAAACCAAACCAAACCAGACATGCATGCTATGCAAAGTCTCCCGGCCCTTTGCTTCCATTCCCTTGCTTCCTATATCTCTGAGTGGGTAACCTCTGTAAATGTTTCTCATGTTTTGTTCCAGAGTGCCTTTGGAGATATACGAGGGCTGTCCGGAAAGTATCCATCCATGTAACCATCCTGGTTTTATTGACCATGGCTGGATTTTTCCAGACAGCCCTTGTAGATACGTATTAATATATGCATTTATATAAAATTTTACATAAGATGCATTTGAATACATGTATGCACTAGATGTAATATATATTATATATTAGTGTATATTATGTAATTGTATTCTATAATCACAACATATTTTAGTACTATCTCATATGTATATTAGATCTAAAGGTATATAATGCATTTTACTATATACAATTTTACGTACAATGCGTACAAAGTCCTTTCTTCATTTCTACTCAGAAGGTTGTAATTATACATGCTGTGTGGGACTGTGCCTATTCATTTTTCCTGGAAGATCTTTCCATATCCATTCACGGAGGACGTCCTCCTTCCTCTTCGCTGCCACACAGCACCCCACTGTGTGGGCAGGCCGTGACTTCCTGAACCAGCCCCTGCAGTGCGAACCCTGGGCCTGTTCCCAGTCCTTCACTGCCAGAACTTGTGCAGATACACTTCTCACATGTGTGAGTCTAGCTGTAAAATAAGTTCCCAGACGTGCAGTTGCTCTATCAAAGAAAATGTGCATTTGTGATCTTGATGAGATTTTGTCCAATGGGTCTATCACGAGCGTGTGACCAAGGCTACCACCAGAATGGCGTGAGAGTGTCTGTTTCCCTACAGCCTTCCTAAGAGTGTTTTATTGACTGGTCACATGATGTGGTGGCAAATGTCCAGGAAAAGGGCATCAACTCTGGAACAAAATTGTACCTCTAAAGGGATCGACAGTGCAAGGGAGGCAGTGGGACTTGCTGATTAAGCTCAATTCCTCAGGTGAATCACTTCATCTCTTTAGACCTCAACGTTTTCACCTGAAAAATGGGAAAAGAATATCATCTGCATTGGAATGCATGTAAAAAGGGTGTCGCACTGGGCCCGGCACATGGTTCTGGGAGGCACATGGTTCCTGCAAGCACGAACCAGCAGGGTGACTTCGACTGGGACCCCCTTGTCTGAGCCCCTGACTGTTTCCTCTCTCTCAAGGAGGGATCTGGGCTCGTAGGTCTCAGGGTCTCAGGGTCTGACATGTCTTCCTTCACGAATGTATGTAAGCTGCACTCACCTTTCCTCTCTCGTGCTCATCAAAGGTATTCAGGAGTCTCCGGTGCCCAACGGTCACTCACTGCCAGGCAGAGACTTCCTCCGGAAGCAGATGCGGGGAGACCTGTTCACACAGCAGCAGCTGGAGGTGCTCGACCGCGTGTTCGAGAGGCAGCACTACTCGGACATCTTCACTACGACGGAGCCCATCAAGCCCGAGCAGGTACGCCCCCAGCTCACTGCCCCACACATCTGCCACTCGACACAGGCCTGGGTCGTTCTCTGGAAGGTGGCTGGCAGGGTGTGGGTGAGAGCACCAGGTTCCATTCAGAGGCAGGTTTCTTTTTTCTCAGCCAAACATGGCCAGTCGCAGCGTCCCACAAGGTCAGAGGACTTGTTCGAGGCTCTGGTTACTTTTGCCCTGGTGCCTCTGTCCCCCTGGCCAGCCATTGGGCGTGTGACTGGTCTGGCTGCTCTGCCATTGCTGAATGGTGGCCTTTCCCTGGACGCTGTGCACAGGGGGGTGTAATGACCTTCTGGGCCACTTGAGGTAGTCTTGGGTCATTATTCTGTCAGTCAGGGTGAAGGTAGAAATATGTAAGCAGCCTACGGCCATAAGCCATGTTACGATGTTACTGCTGTGTACCCCACTGTCAGACTTGTCGTCAGGTCATCCTGTCATGCTTTCAGAGATCGAATCCAACAGTCTGGAAATGAAGTGTCTCGCTGGACAAATGCCCAGCTGAGTCATTTGCAAGAGCTGGAGGGAAGGAAGCAGGAGGACAACTCCTTTTTGAGCAGCTCCCTGCTCTGCCCCGGGCAAAGCAGCTGTCACAGTGAATGGCCAGAGATGGGATGAGAAAGGCTCTGGCCAGTGAGAGGCTCTCGGGGCTGGCTAAGGCCTGGATTCAATTCAAGAGAGTAGTTCCTGATGCCCAGCCTGTGCCAGGCCTTGGGCTGGTTTCCTCGTCGACACAAGTGTCTCAGATGGGGTTTCTGCCTGCTGAGAACGCCCACCTTGTGGGCGAATCAGAGAGATGGATGACAATGACTCACCCAGCACTTTGCTAACTGGTACTGGTGGTGAGGACCGGCCTTGCTGAGCTTCTTGGGCATGCTAATCACACGATACTTCGGAAGTTATCCCAACGTGCCATTCAAAACCATGTAGGCTGTTTGCACAAGCTTGCATGGAGACGAGAGGTGCCAGAGGGGACTTGGTGTGGTGAGGAGTAAGCAAGGCCTAGGGACCACCACCCTCTGACAGTCTGGCTGTCTTTCAGCGTTTCCTCTGTGGGATCTCACAGACCATCTACCCACTTTGTTTTTAGATGGGGAAACCAAGGCCCCAAAGAGACTTGCCTAATAGCACGCAACAAGTGCTGTATGCACTTAACAAGTACTGATGGGTGTCTCCTATGTACACAGCACAGAGCCAAGTACTAGAGGTACATTAGTGAACAAGACAGGCTTGGACCTGCCCTCAGGGAGCCCACAGATACATGAATGAATTACAGTAAATGAGAATAGCCCTAGGGTTGTGGATTACAGATGTGCTAGGTGCCAAGGAGAAGATGTCTGAGGTCCTCTGAAAGCATAAAGCAGAGACCGAGCTGGTTTAAAAGAAACATGCATTTATTCTGAGCCCCAACATGTTGGGCTGAATCAGCAGAAAGGACACAGGGGTGGGAGAATGTGCTTGGAAGGGGGAAGAGCAAGTGCAAAGGCCCTGAGGTAAGAGGGAGGAGCATGGCAGAAGTGAAGAACAGAAAGAGAGCCAGTGGGTAGGCTCAGGGAATGGGCTGCCGGGAGGGGTGGGAGGTGATGGGGAGGTGGTCGCGGAAACTGTGGTCAGGATTTTGGTCTCCCTCCTACAAGGTGAGGGAAGTCTTCTGTGGGAATGGCGTAGTCCTATGGGCCGGACAGAGCTGACCCCGCACACTCTAGATCCTGGGCTTTAGGTAGAAGCGTCTGTTTCCATCACCAACAGCCTCTCTCACTGCTCAGAGCCTTCTGAGAGATGGCTAAGGCCACGTTTCATCTGACACAAGAGGACAGAGTAAAGGGACTCAGTTAGGGAAATTTCCTTGGATGAGGAAGTTTTCTCTCTAGAGTCTGGGAAAAATTTGTCTTTTAACCACTGACAAGATCACCCAGTTTAAGTGTTAGCAGGGACTCCAGAAGCAAGCCTTCAACCCCTTCATTTTTAGGAGGCCCAGAGACAGGACAGGGTTTGTGTGTGGTTAATCAGCAAGTGAGTGGTGAGGAGTGAGGGCCCAGGCACGAAACCGCCAGCATTTCTAGCAGCCCTTACTTGGGGCAGACACGCAGCGTCAGTACCCGTGTTTCCCTGTTTCATATGATCCTCACGGAAACTCACACTCTGAGTCATTGTTCATTTAGCTCGAAATGCCCACAAAGTCTGGGCGGAGACCACAGGGCTTCCTACTCAGGAGGAGTCCATCCAGGTATCCCCACGGCGCCGGGCCCCTGGGGAGCAGGGGTGAATCGGGCAGCAGCTCCGCAGGCCAGGGCAGCGTGGTGCGGATTCTGGCTCCGCAGGGCAGGGGAGAAGGTGCTGCGAGCCCCGGTGAGTGGAGAGAATTGCCTCAGCTCGGAACATCAGGAGGGGGCTGGCGGCACGTCCTGTCCTAAGTGGGACAGAAAACAGTAGTGCACGTGTGGTCAGCCTGGGCTCCCGGGGCTAAATTCCAGGTGTCAGGAGGCTGAGCATAGGCGCCATGTAGCACGGGACAGTGTCCTTGTTTTCTGTCCCCTTTAAGATGGCACGTCTGGTCAGCCTAATCAAGGGGGCTATTACGGAGGGGTGAGGTCAGGGGGCAGGTCAATAGGCCCATGTAGAGATGGGGCCCGACGGGAAGGAGACCTGAATTACAAGCGCCATGAGGGTGCCTTTTCTAGCAATCTCGCTGTCCGGTGTCCTTCAGAATGACGTGGACACGGCTGTGGGCTGCGGCGGGGCGTGGGGATGAGCCTTGTGGTGGAGTGATGACCGACTCAGTGCTTTCTGGTTAACCCGCTTCATCTCGTCGCCACGTGCAGTAATGAGGAGAGATGGCGGGTGAGGCCAAGGGCTGCCGGGACACACACGGGCACTGGGCTATGAATGACATACCCTCACTCCTGATTCCCAATCACTTTGGACAAATGATGGTCCGAGCAAGGGGCTGTAGACTGAGAAGGCGGGTGTGTCAAGGGTACGGCTTCCGTGAGCCCCCCGTGCTTGCTTTCGCCCTGCCTTGTGGGCTCCACGCGGCGTGGAGTCAGGGCGCGGGCCTGGAGCTCTGGCTGCTCAGGCTGGCTCCTCTCCATTGTGGGCTGATCTGTGACTCCAAGGACTAATAGCCCACGCGGAGGCTCTGCTCTCTGTTTCACTGAGCAGCCAGGAGAGGAAGAAAGAGCATTTGCCGGCCTTGGAGTTGGGGGAGTTAGACCTGAGACCTGGCTCTGCCGTGTTGGGCAAGTCGCCTTTTCCCTAGAGCTTGATTTCCGTATCCGTGACAGTAGTAATTGTGATTTTGATAACAACATCAATAATGACAGTGATCTTCTTCACTTATGCATGATGCTGTAGAGTTTTCAAAGCTCTTTCACATCGTTCTCTCATTGGACTCTTGTAAATGCCTGCTGCTAGGCAGGCTGGGCAAGATTTATGAGCCCCATTTTGTGGATTGGAACATTTTTTTCAGACTGTTGACCCCATTGTCAGCCCCAGGGGGCTTCTGGGATTTGTGGAGGCCACAGAACTAGTATTTGACCTCAGGATGTTCCGTCTTCATCTCGTGCAGGATGGTTATATGGGCCTCCGTGTCCCGGAATGATCCTGGAAGCCAGTTTTCTGACTGGCTGGTTTTCAGAACTGGGTTTTTGCAGTCAAAGTCTGCCTGTCATTCTAGAACCCTCAGAGACTTGCTGTAGGCTTGGGTGGTCAAATGCTCCTAAATCACCCACCCAACTGCCCATGGGGAGAGCATTCTTCTTCAGGACCAGGATGGGGTCCTGCCAGTCAAGGCCACGAGCTTAGCTCACCTGCTTTTCCGGCCAAGATCTGCCCTGGGTGGAC
Source organism: Lyroderma lyra (assembly GCA_004026885.1). Taxonomy (NCBI): domain Eukaryota; kingdom Metazoa; phylum Chordata; class Mammalia; order Chiroptera; family Megadermatidae; genus Lyroderma; species Lyroderma lyra. The sequence goes on from PVJL010000846.1 coordinate 313,123, forward strand.
GGGCCCAGACCTCTCACTTCTACAGGGAAACTTAGTAAACCCTTGGCCCTGGGTGGAAGGGGTTAATGTATACACACTCCTGGGGCAATGAAACACTTCCTTTTCAAAATGGTTATCAAAAAAGCAATTCTAGTTTTCCTACATGTGGAATGAATAAAAATCACCTTGGAGAAGAGAGAGAGAGAAAAGAAATAACTGCTGGTGGGGTGTGTGTGTGTGTGTGTGTGTGTGTGTGTGTGGAACAGTGGAATCTGTTTCAGTAAAACTCGAGCTGACGCTGTCGTGGACGCCGTGCTCCTGGCGGGAGCTGGTCCCTCCTCCGGCCTCGGTAGGAAGGCCACCACCGAGCACGGCCTGCTGTATTTACTCTCGGCAGACTATTAACCAACACCAGGCTATTAATCTGGCTTTTGAGCCTTCACTAAAGCCCATAAAAGCTCACAGTTGTCAAATGGAGTTCATTTTAATTTCCTTTCAATCACAGTAAATTATTCAGGTGATAAATCAGCTGGAGCAGCCTCCTGGCTGTAATAGAAACCCTAATTCCTGGCTAATTATCCAGCCCATTGCTGCCAACAGATCAATACGGGCGCAAAATGGAACGGGCCCAGGGCCCTCCCTCCCATCGGACCAAAGACAGAAAGACAGCTGGGGAAGTGCTGACCTCCCAGGAAGTTCAAAGGTCACCAGGGGTTAAATCTGGAGAAGGCCTGTCCCTTGTCTAACACAGAAAGCCACCAGAAATGCCTCCTATTCTCATAAACCACTTTGCCCTCTGAACGGTGGCATTTCTCCGAGCTGGCAGGCCTGGGGTCGAGCATTGCCTACTCCTGTGGGCATCCTACTCCTGGGAAGGGTCTGGTTTGTATTTAAGAAAATGACTGAGCTTGGTTATCAGGGATGGCCTTGAACACCTACCTGAGTCAGAAAAAGGGCTGGGGACTGTGCAGAGAAAGAGGAGGTACTGGACATGCTGTCTTTCTTCAGGGAGCTCGTGCTCCTCTGTAGTGGGTCTGTGCCCACCAGGAGAGGAGGGGCTGGGAAGACAGGTGTATGGGCTGAGAAAGGGGAAGCTTCCTGGAGGAGGTGTCATTAGTGCTGTGCTTTAAGAGATGGGCAGAATCCAGATCTGTTGAGATGACAGAGTTGGCTAGAGAGGGCATTTTAGGCAGAAGGAACAGAGTGGGCAAAGGTATGAAAAGGAAAGGAAGGTATGGAAAGGAAAAGCAAGCTGGTCGAGGTGGTTGGAATGCAGGGCAAGTGAAAGGAGGTCAGGGACGTGGGGCTGGAGAAGCAGGAGGGGACCTAAACCCCAGGGGGCTAAGATGTGGAGGTGAGAAGGACAGCTTTGCTTTGGAGGCACTGTGCCCCCAAGAGCCCTGAGTCTATTCTACTCACCCGGAAGAAACCTTCCCTGGGGCCTCCTGCCTCTTGCCCTGTCCCTGCTGCTACTGTTGAATCTCTCTTCCTGAATCCCATCCCCATGAATCTCTCTTCCTGAATCCCATCCTTATGGGGTTTCCACCACTCAAAACCCCAACCCCAGCATGACCCTTAACGCCCCCATATTCCTCTGCCTGCCCACGAGATGCTCTGGATGCAGCCGGGCCTAACCTCTCACTGCCCACATGGGCTGGGCTCCTCCTCTCTCCAAGGAGGCCACAGACCATGGGCTGGTGTGTGCATGTGTGTGCCTGTTCATGTGCACGATCAGGAGAACACAGGAGATGGCTCGGAGCAGGCAGGATGGCGGGTACTCCCGTTATTGATACTTTCTTAATGTTCGCACTCCAAGCTCCTGCTCAGGGTTTCCCTGCATGAAACATTCTTGCACTCTGTTTCTAAATCTACCCTGTTCAGGTCCAGCAGGAGTCCTGCCTGCCCTGAAGGTCTTTACTGACTCATGTCAGCTCACACTGACTTGCCCCTTGTCTGAAACTCATAAATGCATCAGGTTCTAATCGTGACTGTAGTCATTGTTGCAGTGACTGTGTATTCATTGCTTATCATGTGCCTGGCTGTGTTCTGAGGAGAATCCATTGTACCTCTTTTTGCTTCTCATCAGAGCAAGGAGAAGCCTCTGGAAGGACTATCAGAATCCAATCCAATACAGGTTTGAAGATTATTCTGGCTGCTGTCAGGGGAGTTGGATGGTTGGGGACAAGAAGAGTATTGCCAAGGTGCAGACTATGTCGCTGTCACCTGGATGTTGCTATACCCCTGCAAATGATTGTCTGCCCTGTCTGGGGCTGGTCATCCCTGCAGTCTGTGGCACTGGTCAGTAATTGTAGCCCCATGATGCCCTGCTTCTCTGTTCTCCCTTCCACTCCTCTACCCCCTCCCACTTACACCCAGCACCCCCCACCCCAACTCTCTAGCCGGGCTGCCAGGGTAACTAGAGTTGAGCTTAGATTTGATTCTGAGCTTCCTGATGGACAAAGCAAAATGGGAAACACAATCAGGTGTGTGCTTCACCAGGGAAAATAGGCCAGCTTCCCAAAGGAAGCCACTGTGACACTTAGAGTACAGGAACTTGAGGGGTGTTGATGGAAGGAAGAATTATACATTTTAGAGATTAAAGAAGCAGATGGCCCACCTACCCAGTTGCAGCTAGAAAAGATGGAACCAAGAAAAGGCATGGCTGGGCCTTCTCATGGGAAGCAGACATGGTCTGACCTAGTTGCTACCTGGAAGCCTGATGTGCCAGAGGAAGACTTCTGACCCCAAGGCACAGTGATGCTGCCCAGTGGTGAACCTGGCTCAGTGAATGTCCTGGCTCTGACCAGTCACATGAGTGGCTCTTCCCATGGAAGGAGCTACAAAAGGGTGGAGAGAGTGGCAGTAGCAGGGAGAAAGGTAGGTGTTCCTTCCCCAGTTCTTTCCATCATGTGGAGAGGGGGTTCAATTCCCTTTCTGAACTGAGATGCTTATGCAAGATTTAACTTGGATGTCACTTGCCTTTGGAATGAGATAATGATGAGGATCATTTTGCTCTCTCTAGACCAGCCATATTCTCCCTTATCCTACTATTGTCATCATGTCAAAGTGACCCAAGGGTGAACATTACATGGACTCTATGGGGCTTCAGCCTCCTTCATTTGCTCTGCTGTCTTATCTGGGGATGCCCCTGTCTTCCTCAAGAGCTTTTAAAATATTTTCTAAGCAGCTGAGTATTTTGATTTTCAAGAAGAAGGGTGTCTACCCAAGGAAAGTCACTGTGCTGGATTTGCAAGCCTGGGGAATATTTGAGGGAACACTGAGCAAGCTGCCATGGTGTAAAAGCATGGGACAGACACCAAGGCTTTCGTGATGCCTCCTGGGACCGTCATTTTTCCCTGGGTCATGGTTTCTGCATTTGGGGTGGGGATTAGGCTGGGTCATCCCTGAGATATATTCCAGCTCTAGCATTCTCTGAGAGATAAAACAAATTGGAAACCCATCTCTTATTTTTTATTTTGACTTGTTTACAGTTTTTCTTCCTGTCTGTTTCACTCTTTAAGATGACAGGCAAATTCTGCGTATGTGGGATTTAAAGATTACAAGTGAATTGTCAAAGAGCTGCCTGTGTCTTGCTGGGATGTTCTTTCATTCATTTATTCATTCATTCACCCAAGAAATTTTTACAGATATGCCATGTCAGCGACACTGACCACCTGTGCTGTGCTATGTGGCATAAAGTAATAGTGAGAGATGCAGCCCAAAGGTACTGTGTGAAATTTGACTTTTGGGTAGAGATATTCCCTTCTAAACAAGGCTAACCAATATTTGCAATAAAAAAAGGCAGAAAAAGACAAAAGAACAGGTAATTCCATTACTACAACTTGTTTGTTTTGAGAGTGCACTGGAAGTTTGGCTTAAGGACTTTGGCTATACACAAAGCTCTTTAAAAAACCCCAAACCTTTGTTATTTCATAAATTACAAAAACAACAACATAGATTTCTGGTTTTGATAACAAGGTCTGAGCTATTGCAGACTCCCCTCCCACCTCAAACAATGGAAATACTGGGTCAAATATAACAATAACTTTATATATATATACACATATACATATATATATCTGAGGTATACATAGGAGAGGGAAATCCTTAGGAGCTGGAAATTAAGAAGATCTCTGAGCCAGAACTTGAAGTGCATGAGCTATCATCTCAGTGGTCCAGGGTACTATTCCTGGATATAGTTCCTAGTAAATGGGTTCTGGGTTTTGATGCTGGTGCTGAGACAGAAGATATGGCCTTAGACTTCTGTGATATGCGAGTTGGAACTGAAACTTCTGCAAAAAAACTGGAAACCTGGAAGGACTGAACTTTCCATGGAGTGAATAGGCAAATTTCACCTGCATGGGACTCAGAGGGGAACAAATGTTTCCTATGGGAAGTTGAAATCTCAAGCCTGTGCCACACATAGGTGTGGTATGTTATTTTTATTTTATGTTTATTTATGTTACTTATATAAAACCCAAGAAGAGAAATTAATATAAAAACCGAGCTCATATTAGTGAAATTTTTGAGATGCCTAGAAGCACATGAAAAGCTCTCCTCTGGATCCTTCCACAATCTAGTGTGTACAGCATGTCTACAGAGTAAGGTGAACTCACAAGTTAAAAATTGCAAACCATGCAAGGAAGTGAGGACACATCAGGGGACGTAACCAGGAAAATTAGTACTCCAAGAACCTAAAATAACAGATAATCTGAAAGAGACTGTCAGATGACTAGAGATGAAAAAAGGATTGGAAACTTTCCAAAAGAATAAAACATCTTGAAACAAAGATAAGCAGATTAGGGAAAAACAAAATAAATTTTCTAGAAGTACAAGTTTTAATAATCAAAAGTAAAAATTCAACTGATTTGTTAAATACCAGGAAAGACACAGCTGAAGAGAAAATAAATGATTTGGGAGACAGAGTTGACGAAATTGCCAGGATGTAGCATGATAATAGAGAATTGGGAAACATGAAAGAGAGGACAAGAGATAAAACAAAATTTAATGAGATGTTCAACCTACATCTAATAGTTGTTCTGGAAAAATAAATAGAAAAGATAGAGATGAAGCAGTATTTGAAGAAATAATGGATAAGGAATTTGTAGAACACAACTGTTGCAAGACATGTAACCTTACACTGAAAAAGTATGCTAAGTCCTAAGCAAGTTAAATACAAATAAATGCATGTCTAGGCAAAACTGTAGTGAAATTGAACGTGAGAGACAAAGAAAAAATTATAAAAGCAACAAAAGAGCAAGTATAACTTTCAGATTGATAGGAAGATACTTTTTAAAGCATCAACAGAAGTTGGAAGACAATAAAAAATATCTTCAAGGGTTAAGAGATAACTATTAACCTATACTCAGAAAAAAAAACCTATACTCAGGTAAATGATCACTTAATAGTGAAGGCAAATAAAGACATTTTCAGACAAAGACAGAGATATTTTACCACTCACAGACTCTTGCCTCACGGCAAGTAAGGAGGATACGGGAGACTTCCAGTTTCAGCTCTGACATATAAAAAGTTTGGAAGTTGTCACCCCCATATTTACTACAGGAAATAAAGGTGAGCAAACTGAAAATCAACAGCTTTTCTTGACTCATAAGGGAAGTGAGGTTGCAGGACAAACAGCTACTGCAAAGTCTGGAGAGATAGGAGAATACAGGGAGTTACAGCCGAGATTGGCCATATTAACATAAAATCTTATACTGAAAGCCTATTTACCTTAGTTCCTATCACCCAGTACATCATATCCAGCTTTCAACAGAAAGTTAGGCAGGAAAAACACAGTCTGAAGAGACAAAAGAAGCATCAGAACCAGATTCAGATATGACACATTTTAGAATAATTAGACAGGAAATTTAAAATAACTATGATTTTATGTATTAAGAGTTCTAATGGAAAAAGTAGGCAGCATGAAAGAACAGATAAATAATGTAAGCAAAGAAAAAGTCAAAAGGAAATGCTCAAAATAAAAACACAGTAATAGAAATAAAGAATGCCTTTGATGGCTTCATCAGTAGAATGGAAATAGCCAATTAAAGAATCAGTGAGCTTAAAGGTATGTCAATGGAAACCTCCCAAACTAAAATGCAAAAAGAGAGAGAGGAAAAAAAAGAAGAATGTAAAACCAAAACCAAAAACCACTACAACAGAATATTCAAGGATTATGGGTTAATTTTGAAAGGAGTGGCATATGCATAATTGGAATACCAGAGGAAGAGAGAATGAAGGAAAATATTTGTAGTAGCTGAGAACATTCCAAAATTAATAACAGATATCAAAGCACAAGTGCAGGGAACTCAGAGAATGTCACAGATGCAGGAAACTCAGAAAATATCAAGATATTTTGATATCTATATCTATGTATATCATATTTAAATATCAGAAAACCAAAGACAGAGAAAATCTTGAAAAAAGATGGAAAGAAAAAAAATCACTTTACTTACAGAGAAACAAGGATAAGCATTACAGTGAATTTTATGTCAGAAACCATGCAAAAAAAGAGTGGAGTGAAATACTTAAAGCATTGAAAGAAAGAACCCACCAACCTAGCATTCTACACCTTGGGAAATTATCCTGCAAAAGTAAAGGAGAAATAAAGACTTTCTCAGTCAAACAAAAGTGGAGTGAATTCATGACCAGCAGACCTGTCTTGCAAGAAATGTTAAAAAAGAGTTCTTTAGTGAGAAGGAAAATAATATAGATCAGAAACTCAGATCTACAAAAAAGGAAGGAGGGAGTCAGAGAAAGAACAAAAGAAGGTAAAATAAATTCTTTGACTTTTCTTATTCTTAATTGATCCAAATACCATTAGTATTTAAAATACTAATGATAACAGTGTATTGGGGTGATTATAACATATGGACAAGTGAAATGAATGAGCAGTGTAGCAAGGGGCAGGAAGGGGGAATTGGGAATACCCTGTTAGAACAATTGAAGAGGTATAGTGTTATTTGAAGATGAACTTAGACTAGTTATAAATTTATATTGAAAACTCTAGGGCAATCACTAAAACTTTTTTAAATTTAATTTTTATTGTTAAATTTATTGGGTGACGTTGGTTAGTAATTAAACCTAGTTTTTGATTCAAAATGTTTTAATTGTGGCAAAAAACACATAATGTAAAAATTACCCTCTTAACCATATTTAAGTCTATAGTTCAGTAGTGCTAAGTATACAGAATGGAATCATGTGACATATTTCATTAAACCCAGAGAAGAAAGCAAAAGAAAGGGGGAAAAGAAATAAAGAAATATTTCAACAAATAGAAACCAGTTACAAATGTAATAGCTATTAATCCAACTGTATCTATAATTGCTTTAGATGTGAATGGTCTAAGTAGCCCATTAAAAGAAAAAGATTATCAGAGTGTATTAAAAACACATGCACACATACAAGACCCAAGTATATGTTGCTGCAGGAAGGATTTAAGCCACAGAAGGAAGAAGTGGGATTTAAGAATTGATGACAAGCAAATGCATTGATAAACAAAGAATAATCTAAATAACTATTGACTGTAAAAATAATGATTAGTTTTGGGGTTCACAAACAAAGCAGAAAAAAAGACAATAATATGTAAGATTAGAAGTGGACTGATATGAGTTAAAAATTTTAACTTTAGATTTGGTTATGTCAAGGATACAGGTGAGCAACTTAAGGGAAATCATTTAAGGTAGAGTAATGTAATATATGACTTCCAACCAGAAGAGGAGAAAAGGGCCCTACCGAGTACTCAGTGAATCCAATAGAAGGCAGGGGAGGAAACCGCACGGTAAATTAAAAATATAAAATTAGATGGTAGGTGGTAGAAATAAATTAAAATATTTTGTTAGGTTCAATAAATACAAATAAACTGGATTTGCCACACAATACAGATGATACGAAAAATAACCAAAACCCAGAAATATACTGTCTATGGGAATTAACCTAAAACAAAATGGTACTGAAAGGTTGCAAGTAAGAAGATAGGAAAATATAGACTAGGCAAATGCTAACCAAATAAAATGTAATAGAGTAATATCACTATCAGATGAAATAAACTAAGACCCAAAATATCCTCAGAGACAGAGCCATTATTTAATGATAGCAAACACAATGAATGCTCTTAGCAAGGTTCTCAAAATATTTAAAGTGAAAATTGTCAATGAACAAATGAAAAAAAATTTCATAATATGTTTTGGAGACTTTAACATGCTCCTCTTACTAATGGATAGATCAAGATGACAAAAAAATAGTCAAGAACATTTGTAAGATTTGCACAGCATAATGAACAAGCTTGCTCAAATAGACATATGAAGGCCAACAATTAGAGTATACATGCTTTCAAGCACATATGGAAGGAATACTTAAGAAGATCAACTATGTACTACTTGTGAAAGCAAGTCTCAGCAATACCAAAATCCACATCGCAGACCATGTTCTTCGGCCACCGGGCACTAAAATTAAAATTAAGTATGGTCTCCAATCTTCTGTATATTTGGAAATTTAAAAACAAATAGCCTTCTGAAAAAAATTCACGGGACAAAAAACAAAATCGTAATGGAAATTACAAACTATTAGAACTGAACAACCAAAGCACCCAAAACAACACCATCATCACTACATATTGAAACTTGTGCAATTAAGCTAAAGTGATTCTTAGAGGACAATGCATAACTTTAAATGCATTTATTTTAAAAAGAAGTTAAAAGAGTAATGAGTTTAACTCAAGTTAGAAGAGCGGCAGAGTAAATTCTATTAAGGCAAAGCAGAAGTAAGGTATGTGTTGCAAAAAATTCAGACAATATGGAATGATATTCAACAAAAATGAAAGACCCTCTTCCCACTCTTTGCCTAATCTATGTTTCTTTCGAGGGTTAGTGTTAATTAATAAAAGAAGACATTTCTAGACTCATATGTTCTAAATATAGCCGTGGGTGGATAGTTATGGCTATAGCAGTGAGTGGATAGGCCTTCCTATAGGGATGAATCAGTGATTTCATAAGTACTAATAGTTCATAGTTAGAAAAGAAACATTTCAGAAAACTGAGCCAAGCAGATATCAAGATTAACAGAAGCACAGGTGAGAAAGATCTAGGGGTTTGTGTTGTCGGTGACCTCATTCAGGTGGCTGCCAGTGAAAGCAAACTCCGGACTGCTCTCTTCCGCGGTCAGGCCACACTGTGTGTGGAACTCCAGGTGGGTGCCTCACCATAAGAAGAATGTTGACTAATAGACGATGACCAGAGGAAGTGACCAGATTGGGACTAGACCTAAGAACTAATATTTACTAAACACTTGGCATGTGCCAGGTACTGTGCCAAATGAACTCTCTATGCAGCTCCTTGCCCACTTCCTCCATGCTCAATGAAGTAGGTGGTGTAAAATGATTCCCATTTCACAGATGAGGAAACTGAGAGGAGAGAAGACACCGACTTGTCCAAAGTCCCATAGGTGGAAACACTGGGAGCTAGATCTTGAAGCCAGGCAGTCAGAGCCCAGGGCCTGCACCTCGAACCACCACTTATCCTGCCCTTACTTACACTACCCACTTTCCCACCCCCAAACCTGCCTCAAGGGGCTCTTGTGGAAGAACTGGAACTGGCTGGCCTGGAGAAGAAAAAACTCAGTGGATACACAAGAGTGGAATCCGATCTTGGAGGGGCTGCCGTGGAGGAGAAGCAGGCTTGTGTGTGGCTCCAATGGGCAAGGAAACCTTCCAGACAGCACTGCCCAAATGTGGATTGGGGTGTGGGTTTCCTGTCACTGGGGGTGTCTGGCATGGGCAGTGTGGCCACTTGGGAGGAGGGCCACGGAAATGTTTAAGCATCGGATAGGGGCTTGGGAGAGATGACCTCCAGGGTTCCTCCCTGCTCTGAGCTTTGGCATTCTGGCACAGATGGCATCGCCTTTCCTCTCTTCTATTTGGGAGAGAAGATGGATTTGCTGATCTTTCCCTGATGTGTGTGCTGTGAAACAAAACGGGATGAATTCATCGAAGATTATCACACAGTCTAGCTCAGTGTCAGTGCTGTTAAGAGGAGACAGACAGCTCTAGGGTTGGGGTAGGAGAGTTGGTGATGTTATTACCATTTCAGGCCACCAAGAGGGCAGGTAACTGTATCCTGCTGTAACTTGTGGGGGCTCCGGGCAAGAACCAGGAGGGTGTGAAAGGAAGATGAGGCCCGTGCTCAGCAGCTTAGGGATTTGAGGTCTTGGGAGAGGACCAGTTCTAAATGATAGGATAAGGTCCTACCTGTGGCCATCTATGGGGCTGGGGCTGGGGAATGGAGATCAAGACCAATGGGGTCAAAGAGGGGGTCAGTGAGGTGACAGCAGGTGAAGATGATGGCGGAGGTCCCCAGTAAGGAGCATCTGTCAGGAGGGGTTTAGGCAGTTCACCACCTGTATAGAGCACTGGCTTGGGCAGACTTGTGGGGTTCTCACGTTGTGGCAGGATGGTGTGGTGAGCAGTGCCTGGAATTCATGCTAGAAAACAGAGTATGCAGACCCCTCTGCCTTCCCAGAAAGTCATGGGGAGCTGAAATAGGTGCGCTTTCCACCGGAGAGGATGTCAGGGACCAATGCCGAGGGACTCCCGGAGGCAGGACAGCATTGTGGTTGAGAGCACAGGCTTCCAAAGCCACCACTTGTGACTTTGCAACCTGCTGTGTTGCTTCTGAGCTTCTTGGGAGATTATGATAATAAGTGCTCCTGGGCTTGCCTCAGTCTGTGTGATTCTTCCTTCATTCCTGGGTTTGAGCATGCCAGCCACCACCACGTCCCACACAAACATTAGCTTTTCTTCTTTCGCATGCGAAGTTGTTATTTTAAACCTACTTGGCTTTCCCACTGCTTTCACCTCCATTTTTCTCATATCTAAAATGGGATGACAGTTCTTGTGTCATTTGGGTTAAATGAAGGGAACATAAATAGGGTTCAGCAGAAGGTCCAGCCCGTAATAGATATTCAATAAATGTTACATCTGTTATTACTGTTATTATTATCATTATCATCAGGAGCATTTTGACACAGCAGAGGTTCCACAGGGCAGAGAGACAGGGTCATGGGAAAGGGGTCGGGGCTGGGTGGGCGGGACAGGAGTGTGAGAGGAGGCAGAGACTGGAATTGTCTTGTGGGGGGCAGCGGGGATGACAGATGGACCAGAGACACTGTCTGACCTGCAGCGGTGGAACGTTTGAGCTGTGGCATTGCTCGAAACTTCCTCCCTAGGCGATCTCTGTTTTTACTGTTTGTCTGGTTACAAATTACACAGGCAGTTGAACTCAGGCTTGGAGGGGAAAATCCCATTAAAGTAATCAAAGTAACAATTTGTACCACTTTTAGAACTTCGGCCTGAGGAGCTAAGAAATCTTCGTAATAAATTATTAATTCTGGGTTGTATTATAAGAATTTCTGTCTACAAACAAGCAAATTAATAGTTCCCTGTTGGTGCAACAGAGGACAGGAGTTCTCTGGTTTCCTAGATCTGTTTCAAAGGGAGAAGCGGGTATTCAAACCCAGACGCTGATACTTCTGAGCTTGTGAATGTCCCTCCTGAGAGGAAGGACTGGAACTCCCAGCACCTATGACCGAGCTCTTAGGGACACCTGCCATTCCCCCCATACTCAGCCTGTCTGAGGCCTCAGGAGGCACTACGTTGGTCACTTACATTGGCCATATGACAAGGTGGTTCAGAGCAAGGGCTATGAAGCTCGTCTAGTCCTGCCTGGCACCTGGCACCTGCACCTACTGGCTGTGTGATTGGATCAATTTCCCAACCTCGCTGAACCTCAGTTTCCCCACCCACAAGAGGAAGATGGAGATGCCAGTATGCCTGCCCCTCTCAGAGCTGGTATGAGGACAGAAGGGGAAGCTCATGTGTGTAAACTCTTGGCACATGGGAATACTCAGCAGACATTATTTATCGTTATTATTTCCATCCTCCATGATATTATTTACACCCTCGCCTGAAAGATGCAGACAAGACTCCTGCCCCTAGAGAGCTTAGAGTCTGGGGGGCTGTACAGGCAGTGGGTGGGGAGGAGGAGGAGGAGGAGCAAGGTGGTGCAGGTGGAGAAGAGGAAGAGCAGAAGCACGGGACCTGGGCGTGTATCACGTGGGAAAGGACGCGTAGTTGCAGCAGGCCAGAGCTTGAGGGGGTGCGTTGATGACTCCAGAAACCCCGTTTAAAAAAATATGCGCAGTGGAGTTCCCTGGTGGCTTAAGGCTTCGTCGCTGGCGCTGTCAGTGCTGCAGCCTGGGTTCGATTCCCAGCCGGGGAACTACACACATACTGAAAAAAATAAAAATACGTGCACACACGCACAATACACTGTAATGAAATGTAATATCATGTCACATATAACGAAATAATATAATGTCTGGACCATGCACACAGTTAAATATTTTATTTGTATTACTTATTTACTCCTCATAAGAAATGCTTCCAGGTTCGTGTTTATTTTCCTCATTTAAAAGGTGAGGAAACTGAGGGGATGGTACTTAATACACAAGGTTCAAAATTTTGACATTACCTTTGCCTGGCAAGACACACGCAGTAGGTTTGGTTACACAGTGTGATCTTTATCGTCTTTCAAACCTCAGTGCTCATCACTTTCGGCTGTTGGGGTGTGAGGGCTGCGGCTGGTGCTGCTCGGAGGGGGAGAGTTGCTTCCCTGTGGGACACGCGTAGGAACAGGAATGCAGTGTATACAGATTGTTCTCAATAAATTCATTTATGAACAGAACCCGGTGTCAGGTTACAGCACATGGAATAAACCTGGAGAAACCCTATGGTATCTGTAACCCGGAGACTGTACTATAGATTCTCTTGCTACTAACCTTTCTCTGGGCTTCTGAGCTTCTTTGGAATCGATATTTGGGATTTGGAAAAAGTAGCCATTTTCCTCCTGCTTAGCACTGGACATGGCTGACTCATTTATGGCTTGTGGTTAGGGAAGTTAGGAGCTAGGAAGCAGAAAGTGGGCCATGGGCCTTTCAGATTCTGTTGGGGACCTGCCTATTGGTAAAGAGTTTGCCTTGGGGGTCTCCTGAGGATGCTGCATAACCCCCAGTGACTCTTAATGTCCTCAATGGACTCTAACCACAAAGGGCCCAGGTGAGCCTGTGACCTATCACCAGCACTTGGTTTTCTCTTCCATTACCCAGGAGTCAGAAACCCGCATCTGTGCTGGGGCACAGAACAGTTCAGGAACGTTCGCGTACAGCCTCGGAAGGTGAACCCTCATTGCCTCGGACAAGGTCAGCTGCAGGAAAATCATATGACGTTGGCCATTAAATCCGATAGATTTGGGGTCATAATCTTCAGACCAGGGATGTTCAACCTGCTGCCCAGGACAGTTTTGAATGCAGCCCAACACAAATTCTTAAAACATTATGAGAGGTTTTGCGACTTTTTTTTTAGCTCATCAGCTGTTGTTAGTGTTAGTGTATTTTATGTGTGGGCCAAGGTCATTCTTCTTTCAGTGTGGCCCAGGGAAGGCAAAAGGTCGGACACTGCTGCTCTAGATGTTTCAACCTGGTGAGTGTGGGCCCAGGTTCTGGCTGGTTCTGGAGAAGTTTATTTTCCCAGCTCTCTGAATGGTGGTCAACCGCTTGGATTTCTTGAGATCTCAGACTGGTTACTCGTAGCTGGTGCCTGATTTAAACACCCAAGCTGGCCATCTGTGCGCCGGGAGGTGCGTCCAGGAAGGCTCAGAGCGGCACTGCTCGGCGTTGTGGGTTCCCACAGCTCCGGGGGGGCTGGGCCTGCGCTCCTGCGGGCGCCCCCTGATGCAGCGGCGCAGGTTTCCTGCACACTTTTCTTTTAATTTCCTTCTTTTGGGAGATGATGTGTGGGTTGCCTCCTGGTACAGAGAACTTGAAGTTGGATACTCTCCAGTCCATGACCTTATATAATAGAGTTTACATTGTACCGAGCACTGGTCTGAGCACTTTGCACGCATTAACTCATATATCCCTTCAACAGCCTTGTGAGGTGGGGACTTTTATTATCTTCATTTTATCGAGGAGGAAACTGAGGAACAAACTGGCTAAGTGAGCTCCCAAGTCCGTACAGCTGGTGAGTGATGGTGCTGGGATTTGAAGACCGGCTCCTCTATCTCATTCAAGGAGTGGCCTGAACAACGATCCAGCTGATCCAATTTGCCAGAAAGAATGGCTGTGGGCCAAGTATTCTAAGATAAAAGTTCCTATTTTTAGGACCTATTTCCCATGCTCGAACAGATTTAAGTAGCAATCTATTTTAACAAGCTCCTCAATTTGGTTATCTCGACTTACAGTATTTTGCCGTGTATAATGTGCATTTTTTTGCCCAAATTTGTGAGGGATGCACATTGTACGTGGGTAGTACTAATTCCGTATTTATATAAATGTTTTTAATTTTTTTATTTACGCTTATGAGTTAAAAGTGTAACTAGAAATCAATAACGATATCCATATACAAAATAGTTCCCTGGGATATGATCATTATTTTTTAATATAAAAATATTTTATACATAAAATTTCTTGTACCCTGTATCTATTCGTGCATTTTGTAATTGTTACATAAAATTTCTCATACCATAATATTAAAAAATAAATGCTAAAATTCCTTTAAAATACAAAAAACAAGTACCTAAATATAAACAGATAAAAATTTGAATTAAAAAATTTTTTTCCCTTAAAGTTTGGGCCAAAAACATGGATGTGCATTATACACAGAAGCGCATTACACCCTGCAAAATACGGTGGGTTTCATCTTGGAACGTACTGGAAGCAACATGGATCAAAGGTAGTTGTCCACAGGGACTTTTATTTCCTTTGGTTTTTAGCAACAGGAGTGTGGCTACACCTTCCCCAGATATCTTCTGGAACATACCCCCTGTGACAGTGCTGAATGGAGAACTCTGGGTCTCCATCATGTAGCGATCTGTGTGTTGACCTGGGGCCAGAACAATTTTCTAAGGAGATTTCTGTCCCCGCCAGCGGGTAGGGGCTCTGCTTAACTCTGTAAGCCTTCAGGCCTGGGTCCCTGTCAGGGCCCGCAGTGTTCCCAGCTGGGTTTGAATTTAACTGTGGGCACAGAGGAATTCCGTTAGGAATAGAAATGCTTCCCACTGCTATTAGATTGGCTCAGAGAAGCAATATGTGGGGAGGATGGCTTGGAGAACATATAATCTGTGAGTCTTCCATTTATTCTAAAATTATTCCCAAATCAAGTCATGTACTTGGGTGACTGAACCACCCGTAGAGTCCCCTTAGAGTTACTTTTGCTGAATTGTACTTGGTGGTGGTGGTGGTGGAAGGGCGTGATGAGGGACACCCTAAGGAACAACATGGGCCAGTCGTCCTCGAGTCTGGAGGACAGTTTTCTCAGCTTGCTCTTTAGGGAGGGCCTGGGAGGACCCTGCCTGGCCCGATGATCAGTAGTGCCTGTGAGCAATGGGCAGTCTGCATCTCAGGGACTCTGAAGCGGCGCACGGAGTTTCTCTCCTCCGCGTGGCAGTGAGGAAGGAGGGCCAGTGCCGGTCCGCCCTATAGCAAATCCATTAGCCTGGAGCCTTGATCTCGGCTTCGAGGATGTGAGAGTGTGTTGTTTGGGAGTGTAGGCTCTGGAGCCAGACTGCCTGGGCTCAGGCCCAACTCCATTGCCTCCCCACTGCGTGGTCTTGGGCCAGGTCCTGGCCCTTCCAAAGCCTCAGTTTCTTCATCAACAGAATGGGGGTAATTAGCGCTTGCCACATAGAGCTGTGTGAGGTTTGGGGGTGGGTCTCCGTGCCGTGCTGAGCCAGAGAAATGGGGCCTGTCCCCTTCCTCCTTCCAACTGCAAGTATCACTTGTGCTGAGACCTGTACTCCAATTTGGACCCGTCTGTTCACCTGGGATGTCCTTTTCAGCCAGTCACTTCCCCACCCCAGGCCTCAGAATCCCATCGGAAAATTGACTGGGGGGGATACCCCAAATCCTTTCCAGCTCAGACACTGCCTGGAGCAATGGGTCTGATGTAAGAGGGTGTCAGTCCTTCCCCTGAGCTGAGGAATGGGGGAGGGCCCTAGCCGGGTGGGGACATGAATTCACGCATCCAGCCTCCAGTCACCCAGCACACTGTCTGGAGGACTTGTGTCAGATGTGCTGGGTGATGCAGAGATATGTGGGGAACCCCTCAATCCAAACAGGGCCCTGAGGGGCTCATGGGCACAGCCATGGCCCTGTTCAAGTCCAGGTAGCATGTGCTCGTTGCCATGTACCTAAGCAATACTCTTTTATTTTCTTTATTCACAAGATTTTAACAGTTGTAGTACACCTAAATGGTAAAAATGCAGACAATGCCAGATGTATGGTGAAAAGTCTCCCCCGACTTCTTTCTTCCTGCCACCCAGTTCCCCTTTAAGGAGGCAACCACCATTACCAGTTTCTTCTGTGTTCTTTAGGGATTTACATATAGTGCTTTGGTGAGGTACGGTATATGTGTGTGTAAATATATATATATATATTTCAATATACATACTCATATATCTATATAACTCCTCCTTCTTGAACACAAATGGTAGCATACAATATGTATTGTTCTAATTCTGCTCTTTTCCATTAACAAATATTTCTTGGTGATTGTTCCATAGCAATAGAGTGCTGCTTCATTCTTTTTAACAGCCATATAGTATTCCATTATATGGGGAATCATAATGGGAGCCTAGGTCTCCTATTAGTTGCTTCCAATCTTTGTCAAGAAAGGCTGCAGTGAGCATCCTTGTCCATGTCCATTTGTGCCCACGTTTACCTATACCTACAGAATAAATTCCCAGACGAGAAATGACCAGATCAGTACCTATGCACTGTGAGTTTTGCAAGACAGACCCCCTGCTCTCCAAAGAGGTTCATCCCCAGAAGTGAGAAGACCGATTTCCCCAGCCTGCCTGCACAGTGTAGTGCCAGCCTCTTGACTCATTGCTGATCTGATACATGAAAAACCTACATTGTGGTTTTAATTTGCTTTTCTCTTATTATGAGTGAGGCCTGGCTTCTTCTTTCCTATGCTTTTTATTTTGGAATAATTTTAAATTTATAGGAAAGTTGTACAGGTAGTACAGAGAGTTCCCATATACCTCTCACCCAGTTTCCCCCATTGTTAACATCTTAGGTCACCACGGTCCATTTATCAAAACTAAGAAACCAACATCGGTACAATACTAATAAAAAACTGCTGATGGTATTTGGCTTTTGAGCAAAATTTTCACATTTTGGTGAGGGTGAGGTAATAAGCCGAAGGTGGCATTGCCAGCCCCAGAGCCCCCGAGAGGTTGTACCGGCCTGTGATTTGCATCGTTCCTAGCACAGCACAGGCCTCCTGGGCCGGAAAGGCGGACTCGGTGGAGAAGTGATTGCCGTTTCTCTTAGTTCCTCTGGGGGAGAAATGCATTTGTTAAATCGCCGGGTTGGCCCTTTATTGCTGATCCATCGGCGTTCCCTAGCTTTTGGGATTCCAGTAGAGGAATAGCATGTGCCAAGGCGTAGAGGTATGAAACTTCATCAACGTTAGACGTCTTGATGACACAAATAGGACTTCTAGTACAATTAACACGCATTACAGATACGGCTGAACCAAGGACTCCAATCTCAGTCCCTTTTTCTCCCTCCTAGAGGCACCACTGTGGCTGCTTTGGTGAGTATCCTGCCGCCGTTTTCTGGAAAGCACCAACTTTTCAGGGTGTAGGCAGGGTGGTGGGGGTGGGGGGCGGCGGCAGGGGGACATGGGGCAGGTGCTGGAAAGCTCTCCCCGTCCTTCTTTGCGCACCCTCATGAGGAATGTTAATGTCTTTCCCATGCAGACAGCACTTCATGCTAACAATGAGCTTCACAGCATGACCTCATTTGAGTCATAGCAGCTTCTAGCAGCTCCGCCTGGGAACTGTCTTATTAATGCCCTTCGTGGACAGATGAGAGGAAGCTGAGGCCCAGAGGGGTGGGGTAACTTGTCCTAAACCACACAGCTGGAAGGAGGCAGAGTTGTACTTGAACCACTTCTCTTGCTTCCCGAAGGATGACAGCAGTCACACCAATACGAATGATGGCAAAGCTTGATGGAGCACTGGTCACTTTGCCCACATTGTCTCATTTAACTCTCAGAACAACTCTGTGAGCTAAGTACTGTTATTAGGCCCATTCCACAGATGAGGGAGTTGGGGCATGGGGAGGGGAGGTGATGGGTCTGCGGTGGGTGGAGCCGGGATTCGAACCCCGTTGTGTCTGCCTCCCCAGCCTGCCCTCTTCTCTCCTCCTCTCGCCGTCCCCCACCTGTGCCTTTCTCTTACCCCACAGCTACTTTGCACTCTGCTTTAGAACTGGGCCTGTTTACGCTTCCCCCGCAGGCCAGCGGCACCAGCACTTCCACGCCAGGGCCTGCCCGATCCCCACCCCCGCCCGCTCCAGGTCTGCGCCACCCCCCCCACCCCCCTCCACCCCC